>KZ651075.1:468270-479270 GCA_001010745.2 Gerris buenoi | reverse complement strand
TCTCTTACAAAGCAGGTTGAATATTTTATCATATTTTTTTAAAACTAAATTCTGTAAATTTCTAAAGGTACGAAACTAAACAATAAAATAATTTAGCTTACACTAACTACAATTCTAGCCGGGCTTACTTTTTTTTAAAATATTTAATTAATAACACTTTTATTATAATGTTTTGCAATTATTATTAATATAGTCGACAATGTTCAATTCTTTTCCCTTTATTTTCGAATAACTAATTTTAAAGGTATTTAATAACTAAAAATAAAATTGAAAAAAAAATTGATTTTATTTATTTTTTCTTTTTACCCAGCCAAACAGCCAAATAACTTTGAATTTTTTTTAAAAGTAGGAAATTGAGCATTTATTTTTTGTCTTTTTTTTCTCCAAATTCCCAAACACAATTTTCTTTTTTTTTGTTTAATCTCTGATAAGGCACGAAACGCCAGGTTTAATACAATGATTTTTATTTTGTTTTTTCATGATACACAACTTTTATTTATTATATTTTTTAATAAATTTAGAAAAATACCATCTACAGAAATACGGATAAAAATGCCAAAGAGGAAACGAATATAATTCCTCGATGGTTACTTATATAATAAACAAATTAAATAAACAATATGAAATAATAAACATCTGACTTACTCTACACCATAAATGTGTAACTGAAGAAAGGCAGTGTTAATTAATTAATTAATTTTTTTTTTTAAATTTATATCTTGCAATTAATTAAGTTTAAGCAACATCACATTTGCTACATAAATTAAATAATATATTGTTATTTTTTGGTTAAAAATGAATTTAAAATACATATACATGTTTAATATTACATAATTAATAACCAAGGAAGTAATAATACTCTAAGCTGCCACTATTTATTTTTCTAAATCCTAGAATCTATTTTAACATTTATTTCTATGTTACGGTTTGACACAGGGGTTCATTTCTATTCAAATATTTTTCTTATTATCCAATTAAATCCATTGTTTTAGTTGACGTCCAATCATTTGGTCTGTTTTAATCGAGTGGACCTCATCTGATTATTTAAACAAAATGTCAAATGAGTAGACATCATTTAGTTATATCGAATTGTCCAATAGAAAGGCACTATCCAAGTTAATTTGGTAACATCTTGTTTTGATATCAGCTAATGATATTTCAGGAGATAATAGTTCTTATAATGTTACTCACATTTACCGCCTCTAAATCTCATCTGTATAATACGTTCTTAAGAATGACATTCTTTCTCAGAAAACTAGAATCCCTCATCCATCCAGACTTTTAGGTTCTAATCATCATTTTAAGAGACAATTTGAACACAGAGATGTACAGTCTCCTTCAGAAATATCCACAGTTCAAGAAACAGTTTTCAAAATGTATAGCTGTTAAACCCTCACTCTTAATGATAGGCCCAAACTCCATTGTCTCGTTATTCCTCATCCCACACAGACTCTAACCACAAACATATCATCAGTTTAGGACATAATTTTCAAAATATATTGATGATAAACCCATACTCTTGATGGTAGTATATTGATGATAAACCCATAATCTTGATGGTAGCCCTGAACAAATGGGATTGATTAAAGAACATACCATTGTCACTGTTTTTCCTCACCTAAACCACAAAGATACCAGTTTCAGAGGCAAAATATATTAATTTATGTACAATATTACTAATATTAATATATGTACTATGTATATTAATACATATATATGATATTAATTAGCCTTAAACAGACAAAATTTATAATTGTCTCTGATTTGTCAGACCCATTCAGATTCCAACCACAGAAATGTTGATGATAGCCCATAATAAACAAGATCCCTTCAAGATCGTAGCTTCATCTCTAGTGGGTTTTCCTCACCCATCCAGACTTTTAGATGCTAATCATATCATTTTAAGAGACAATTTGAAAAATATATATAATAGCCCTAAACTCGCATACTCGACTAATTCTTTAATTGTTTGTATAGCCCTCCTCAATTTTTCATCTAAAACTTTAATTGCTACTAAAACCGGTGTATCAAATACAACAAATAAGACACTTCTAAAATTCAATGTTTTCATATTATTTTTTATTTTGTTTATTTATCCCATTTGAATACCGCTGAAGCTGAACAATATTACACACTGAAATAATTTGGTAAAAAAACCTCCTGTTTCAACATATTCATTATTTTAATTATCATAATATTTATTATATTTAGAATTAATTTTTTTTTTAGATGTTATTTAAATATTGCACCCGAATAATTATTAAATTCCTTGTTATCAAGTCAAAATAAAATTAAAAAAAAGAAAACGTGTAAATACATAATTAAATGGTAACAATATCCATAAAATATTTAAAATAATTCTCTAGTTACATTTTTTGTTCTTTAATAATACTATTTTTTTTTTTAATGTATTATTTATATATCTATATATTTTTTAATCAACAAAAAATATTTAATATATATCAAGACCACTGTAGTAGTTATTTAGCTGTTGGGCCTCTGCTACGTACTAAAAAAATTTTAGAACATAAAATTATTTAATGTTATTTTTTGGATAAAAGTCTCTCTTTGTTCAATCATTGTTGTTATTTGGTTGAGATGTTAATACTGAGTGCGACCTCACTGCAAACTGCACTTGCTTTCTATCTGGGTTTTTAGTTCGTTCACTTGAGTTTCTATTGTGTTCTTCAGTTCTGCAAAAATAAATAAGTTAACGATGAAATTAAGTAATTTTTTAAATTTTCTTCCAACCAAAAAAAAAACTTTACTTTTATACACAGTAGTAAACAAATACAGATAAGAAAAAATCGATGCATATAAGATAAAGATAATGAAATTCAAATATATTTATAACAAATATAGATAAAATATATCCTAGAAAAAAATAAAAAATAAATAAAAAGGTGTTAAATAAGTTGTTAACAATAAAGGCGGCCATACAGGAAGAGGAAATTCTTGAGATTTGGACTGAAAAGTCTGACCAGAAGGAATTCGTGGACTTGTGTGGAGGAGGCCTTGAGGCCACCTGTGGCCTGCAGACCCCGAAATCTCCGAACTAAATTTTTTCCCCACCTTAAGGCCGAAATAACAAAGTCAGATGCAGGATGTATTTAGTTGACGACAATCGGCCTCAAGGATTTTAATGTTTGTGTTGAGAAAGGCGAGGGATCGGTAGAAAAAATCTCCAAGGAAATCCCAAGGAGGCTTTTTCCTTGAGAATATCCTCTTCGTATATGGCCACCTTAAATTGATGTTGAAATCTAGCTCTTGTGGAATATATTTCAAGGTTTGGTAAATTTAATAGGAAGATTAAATTACAGAACCCCTACATTTAACTAACTTTACCTAGGCTATTAATCAGATGTTTTTTAAATTTTAAACACAATTGTCAGAAATATAGTCATATGCATCATCAGCTATGGCAGTTACAGAATAAATACTTAATGTAGGACCTCTTATAGTCCTAGATATTTTATGTTAGCCCCGTGATATTTAAACACGGCACCTCCAGTATGTCAGTCTAACGCTCTATCTACTCGGCTGAGTCATTTTGATTTGGTGCAACTCAAAATGAATATTTAAACTTTACACCTTAAATATATTACTTTTATAAATAATTTGAATATATTTTAGATCATTTCATTATTTCTCTCACTGAACGTAATAAATCCACTTCTTATAAAAATCTGTTATCATTTTGTAATAAAAGAATAAAGCTTTAGAATTTATAACTCATCCAGTTAGGGGTATCATAGGATACCCCTAACTGGACACCCTGTTAAGGACATCTATTGGATACCTTTAACTTAATGTCCATTGGATACCCCCAACTGGATGTCAATAGGATACCCTTAACTGGATATCGGAATAACCACAGGGAAACCCATGGCCTGACGATTATGGTCAGGATACAATCTGGACAAAAGGATATCCCAGGGATGTCTTTTTGATCAGTTGTGCTACTGGGTTTGAGTAACTAGAGCAACAAAATTAGAGCAACTGTGAGTGAAAATGACTACTATTTGTGTTCCGAGATCAACACAAACTGTAGAACCTTATCAGAATGAACCAGACATGTGTTCCTGTGAGGTAAATTATTATAAGTACACATTTTTTTTTTTTAATTTTTTACTTTATGCTTTATTCAGTAGAAGTTCTGTAAAATCAGAATGATTTAGTCATCTCTCTATTTAAGAAACTGTTATCAAAAAATTTAGATTATCACTGGTTCCTCCATTGATCACTGTGTTATCTATGTCTTTTCATAAGAAATATCATCTAGCTACTATAAATTTTAGCAAACGTTAAGCTAATATAATCTAATAATTTTAAGTGTCCCCCTGCACCATAGATGAATAGAACAGCCCTCTTCCTAAAAATAGAACCCCTAGAGCCTCTCTTCAGAACCCTTGATAATATTGGGAGTAGCCAAGATTGAAATTCCATAACATGAACCATAAATGTTATCTTTTCCTACCATTAAAAAATAAACATATAAATAAATAAATACAAATATCTAGGAACAAGTAATATATTCCAACAATAATATATATTCTAAATAAAGTTTATTAAAAATAAAAATATGATTATTCTAAGGGAGATCTTACACGGGGGAGAATGGAAATGTATCAATTAAACAAGCAAAGAGAAGAACAGCTGTAATAAAATGAAAAAAAAAAAAAATAAATAAATAAATATATGTAATAAAACATTTAAATGAATAAATAAAACTAATTAAAAAAATATATGTATATAAATAAATATAAAACAAAACATCAAAATTTTCACTAATTCTAAATATGAAATAAAAAAATAACAAATAAATACAAGTTATTGTCGTGATTTTTGTAGTGTAGTAAAATGAATATGTTAGGAGAAGACACGTGGGAGCATAATACTTGTCTGAAACGTAAATTTCCTTAAATGCATCATTACTTTAAAAAACTCGAGGTAAAAATGAGTGTGGGTCATTTTCAAATAAATTGGGCATTTCATGTCCCCGGCCTTTGAAGACGTGAAACTCAGAAAGTATACGGAAATTTTTAATTTCAATTAATGCGTTCTTTTAAGGAGAACAAAAGGAACATTTCTCTGCTTTTAAATTTTAAGTACAACAACCAACAAAATTTTTAATCAATTTAAAAAAAAAATAAAATGTCACGTACGTTACTGTCCCCGGGTATATATTCTAATTTTCCCAATGATTTATCGATATGTTCTAGTTGTTAGATTAAAATGATACTTGGTTCAATTTTTTATATTAGCCTTGGCTACGAGAGTCTATAACAGAGTTCCTTCTATTTTAAACGAAGGTATTTTTAGAAGTCAGAATATAGCTGTCCCAACTTTGGTGTGAAAAACTACGTACCGAATGAACTTCATATGGTGGGGGGAGAATAAGGGGTTGGAACTTATGAATGACGTTTTTAGACCCATTGATGTGTACAGTTGTACCTTAAGTTGGCATATTGCTGTCCTTTCATCAGGAGCGATGCCACATCACGTCTTTTTTTTCTTAAAAATATATTGAAGACTTATATAAATAAATACATAATACTTAAAAAAAAAAGATTTTTTCATTCGTGTATTTTAAATTTTTATTTTTCTAATGCAACTTATTTTCCTATGTCACATACATTACTAACATATATGAATATCTTTTTATTTTGAAAATTACTTTTGTTAATAATTTATGCAAGAAAGTATATTGTTTTGTTTAAAATATGATTTTATAGTAATGAGTATTTTATACTCATTACTTTAAAATTATCAGCATGGAAACTAAAAATATTTGAACTTATCTAATATTTAGAGAACTTATGTGACACATGTTAGTAATTTTTTTACATTTTACGAATAAAGTTAAATGAAGTTAATAAATAAAGGTCTCTTACACTTTAAGTGATTAAATTACTCATTTAGAACGATTATTACTGCTGGAAAACTGAGGTAAGTATTAAATAGTGCAGTTTTCAATGGTAACGTTTGTGACATTAAAATTACGACTTTAAATAAAAAAAAAAATAAAAAATCTGTTAAAAAATCAGGATGCATAGAACTCGCGTATAATTGCCCGAAAACATAATTAGGATAGTAAAGGGACCAGGATGTATCAAAAATGTCGAAATTTTCTAACTTTCATTTTTTTATTTTTCGGCATTTTGAAAAAGCCAAATGCCCAATTTATTTGAAAGGTGAAGGGAGCGAGGTTGGCCAAGGTGCTTTAAGCACCTGCCTAGCTATCAATGAATCTTATGGCGAATCAAGGTCGTGGGTTCGATCCCTAGTCATAATGCTCTGATTTAAACAGCTCACTAATGACCACACCATGCCTGCTTCCGCAGTACAATGAACAGGTAGGATCTGTGAAGTGGCTGAAACTCTCACACTCTACACAGGGATAGTAAAATGGGCCTAAAGTGGCCTGATTGCTAGGTTCAAACAAGTGGCTCGTCCTTCCCATCTAACCGCTATTAATATGTGAATTGTGGAAGAAAAGTGGTCGATAAATGAATATTATACAAGGAAGTTAGGATTTAATGGAAGGTAGATAGATTTTCATTTATAGTACAACATTTTGACGATTGGTGGGCTAATGTCTCAATAAACGACATACAAAATGTTACGCTCTTAAATATAATACCAGGAAGTTAGAATGTAATAGGAAGTAGATTGGTTTTCACTTGTATTCATTGTAGTTCTATATTTCACCATACATAAAATTATATCAGAGCTCCTAGCTGACCAAATGGTCATCAGAATCGATTAATGTTTCATGATTTCACACCTTAAGATCCATCCTCTATATCAAGTAGACAAATGTATACTGATTTTCTCCTCTTTATGGAAAAGCACTGAAATGTCGATATGAAGACTCAATGCCAAAAACATATCCATGATTCAATACTGTTCCACAAAATGGAGAAAATTAGTTATGTTCCCCCCTTAGTTTTTAAGTAATTAACAACTAAAATGTGTAATAATTTTTGACGCCCCTAACATATTCAGTTGTAAAGACAAAATGTAATGATTGTAATGATAATATAAAATGTTAAAAACTAGTTTTAGCATCAAAGAAATTAATCCTTGAAATATTCAAATAATCTTTTGTCTTAAAATTAAACTTAAATTTAATAAAAAGAACCTGAGAATAAACCAATATTACTATTAAACAATTTTTATATAGTTATAAAGATAACACTGTGCAGGATAATAAAGTAATTTTTATCTTAAAAGTAATTCTTTATCAAGTACAAAGTAAGTTTTTAAAAAGTATGTAGCGCCAAGTATATAGGGTTTGTAAATTTAACACGTTTGTAAATTCTGTGATATCTGATTTTAGTACAAAGACATAAGTCAACTTACATGTATGTATGTCATTCAACACTTCATGTTATTGTAATATAATCAAACTAGGGTGGTTGGTTATTAAAATTATATACTTAATATAAACTTGAAATAACAGTTATTCTAGCTTTTAAGTATTCAGCTTTCTACCTTAAATATTTAATTTTTTTTTTAGAGAATTGATCAAAGTTTTTTTTGTTCTCCTGAAACGTTAAATTTTTGGACTTAACGCCTTTTTGGTTTTGACTATAGAAATTGACATGCATAAGAGATAAAAATCAGTAGAGTTGAGACAGTGGTGGGAATTGGACTCAAAAGATATAGTACTCCAACTATAATAAGTCAAAATATCTCTTACCAGGGTCCCCAAGAAGTTAAATTTGAAAATAACTTAAATAGAAGGTAATTAGTCACATATCGTAAATTGTAACTTAACCTGGTCAATTAACTGATCAATGAATAATTTTTATCAACAAATTATTTTTGTTTTATTACCTACACAGCGCCTTCTTTATCTCACTTAAAGATAAAAAATGATAACTTAAAAATAAACAAATATTAATTATGAAGAAAATACAAGAGAAAGTGGAGAAAAAAACATTTAAAAATAATTATATCAGCACCGTATTCTGGTGCAGTTGCTGTAAAAAAAAGAATGATAAAAACAATTTCAAATCCTACAAAAATATGAAAAGAAATCATTAAATTATGGGTAATATAAAAAGTAAACAAAACATGAATCATAATGTTAACGAGTTATTTTGTTAATTGAGATAAAAATTAGTTAGTTTTTTAAAAAAATAAAAAAGTGATTGTATCACCTCTGTGTAGACCCAGTTAGTGTGGTTAGAAGGATGTTCAACCAGTAAATAACTACCTACTCAATTACAAAAAGAAAAAGAAAAAATGAAAAAATACAACAAAAAATGTGCATTATATAAACGTAGATACAGAAATAAATAGATAATAAGAAAAAAGAAAAAAAAATACAAACCAATTACAAGAAAGATTAAGAAAAAACTCACATTTATAATCGAAACAGAGAGACAGAGAGAGAGAGAGAGAGACAGAGAGAGAGAGAGAGACAGAGACAGAGAGAGAGAAGTATGCTGGAAATAAAGTGTCCCAGATAATGAAGAAGTGACCGATAAAAATGTAATTTAAAGAAAACTTAATGGCTTGAGTTTTTAAGTATTTATCATTAGAAAGGTATAAACCTCTTAATGGGTTTCTGACATTATCCTCTGGTGGGCTTGTCTGCCTGCAAGACCACTACAGCACCAACTTTGACGTCACTAATATATGAGGATTGGTCAATAAGTGAGGTAGTTGGCCATTTGTAGGGCAACTATCAACTATTTCTCAACAAAATCACCCTCCCGATTTGAGCACTTTTGGAGTCTTTCAGGCAACTTTTTAGTACCAGTGTCGAAGAAATTTCCCACCAGGTCTCTAAGCCTGCTTTGCACCTCTTCCTTGACTTGTTCATCATTATTAAAGTGTTGACCACCCAAGTGTTTTTTTAAAGGAGGTGAAAAGATGGTAGTCACTAGGTGCCAAGTCTGAACTGTAAGGTGTACGAGTCACTATGTCCCAACCTAACTTGATCAGATGGTTCTTTGGGAAGTTCGCTACATGAGGATGGGCGTTGTTATGCAATGTCAGGATTCACAAAATCAAGACGCACATAGTCTTCCAAATTATTTCCAAAATTGAAGTTATTTGGACGACTATCTTACTTATTTCATTTGCTTAGGCTTTGTTGTATATTCCTGCTATCTTTCAAAAACATCTCTTGGCTAGGCAAGTGTTTTTATTCCCATACGTAGGATGTACATATACTCTCAACTTTTTAGTTATTATAACAATACCTAAGGAATATATGAAGTGCAGCTTAACGCATTATAACCCTAACTTTTCCTAATTTAGGTTCTAAAAAGTTATTTTTGTAAAAATGGAAAAAAAACTCTAAGCCATTTATTATTTTCTAAAAATATAACAATTTGAATCGGCGAGAAGAAAATAAAATTTAGAGAGAAAAATTATAAAAATCAACGCCAACAACAACCAATTAAGTATTAATTGTTAAAAAATAGTCAATTAAAAACAAATGAAATATTTTAATTTAAAAATAGAATAACAAAAACCAAAATATACCATGCCAAGCGGGCCAGTTAATTTTTTTAATTAATATAAAGATTTCGAAGGAGAGTTAGAAAAATGCAAAGTATTCCATTAGTTTGATATACTTCTCAAAAATTTTTATATTTTTTACCTTTATTTATTTTGATAAGAAGTCTCGTGAGAGAGAGGGGGTCTATAATCTAAAATCCACAACGTAACAAACATGGACACCAGCGTTCTAAAAAAACAATTCCGCAAAAAAAGAGAAAAAAAGTGTGCAGCATCCATTACCCATTGACTTTATTTTTATATTTTTTTTATAGAAAAATTAAATAAAACAAAAGTTCAGATAAAAAAAAAGAATAAATGTTTTGAAAAAAAAAGAATAATGTGATTTTATAAATTCACTAAATATAAAAATCAACTATAGATAAGAGTAGTAAAATAAAAATATTTTAATTTTCTAGGTTTTCCGGCAAAGAATGTGTTTCAAAAGTCTTACCTTTCACTCCCCCCTTATAATTATTTCATTTATAGAGCATTTAGGTCTAAACTTAAACAAATAAAGATTGAACAAGAAGCTAATACATAATGTTAAACTTTAAGAAGAAGGGTAAAAAACTACTCTTTTTTTAAAAAAAAAAAAAAACAAAAAAAACTTTTGACTTATGGAGTGGAGATGTACATGATCTACGCCATTAGCAAAAGTTGCTGTAAATTCATGTCATAAATAAACTCCTCTCAAATTTATCTTTTCGATGAAGTTAAAATTCTTGGATTTTATACAATCTTAAAAGACACTTCCTCCGGAATTCCTAGATTTATCAGATCCTAGCCACAAACACACACAATAGATGCTACCAAATTAACTTTACATTGAGCTAACATTACAATGCTCAATATTGCCTGCAAAGCTTGGAAGCATTGGCTATGCTTCCAATAGCATAAGCTAAATCTTTGACTTCGTATGGAAGTCTAAAATAGGGGGTAAAAAAACTAGTTCATTACGACAAATTTAGTCACCAGACACTTAATAACCAAGTTATTATATCAAATTTATAAAAATAATGTATAAAATTATTTAATATGTTTGTAAATTTTTTCATAAATTTTGATTAAATATATAAATATTAGTTTATGAACTTTATATAATACGTAATATATACGTTTATGCCTTTTCCTGAGAGAAACCCAGAAAATAAGACACTCAGGTTTGTATCTCAATAATAAAAATATATAGAAAGAATAAATTTATATTCGTACATAATTAAAATAAATAATAAACTAATTTACTCCAAATTTTTTTTCTTTAGCATCGAAGAAAAATCATTAATTTTAAAAGAAAAAAATAAAAAATAAAAAAAAAAAATAATCTAAATCTAACATAAGAAAATAAAATTTAATTTTATTTAACTTCAAGTTTCAATAAAACAAAAGAAAACAGAAATAAATATAGAAAATCTATTTAATAATAGTAGTAAAAAAAGTATTTGTTGAAATAATATGTCTAATTTGAAAAAAAAAAAAAA
>KZ651075.1:351994-363098 GCA_001010745.2 Gerris buenoi | reverse complement strand
TTTTTTTATTAAATAAAGTATTGGTGCTTGTTGGAGGCTTTGTTTCTACAGCAAATGTTTAAACTTCTCCAACTTTATTAAATATTTACTGGGTCAGTGCCGCGCCGTTCCAACTTTTTGATTATTTTTATCGAGGTTATTTTTCTTAATTTGGTCTTTTCTTTGCGAGGAAGCTATGTGCCACATCAATTGGCAGAGTATTTATTTAATTTAAGATGTTTTACTCCAAGAATGAATCTTGTTTTATTAAATTAAATAACTTTGGTTTTACATAAAAAAATAAAACAACCACTTTCTATCGTACCCATTTCTACTTTAATTTTCCGAAAATGATTTTGTTTGAATCGACTCAACAAAATTCTAAAACTGAATGTATAAAATAATCAGGCTGAAAACTTTTTGTTATATTCTGTTTTGTATTATTTTTAGTTTTTGGGGGGGGGGGGTAAAAAAAACATGTTTATACAGCGGTTTCTACGGTTTGGTTGCACTTTTATATTTTTTCTAAATAAAGTATTGGTGCTTGTTGGAGGCTTTGTTTCTACAGCAAATGTTTAAACTTCTCCAACTTTATTAAATATTTACTGGGTCAGTGCCGCGCCGTTCCAACTTTTTGATTATTTTTATCAAGGTATTTTTTCTAAATTTGGTCTTTTCTTTGCGAGGAAGCTATGTGCCACATTAATTGGCAGAGTATTTTAAGTTTTTGGTAGTAATCATACAACGGTAAAATTAAATTTTTAATTTAAATCAAATTATATATCATTAAATACGGGAGACATACAGAGAAAAATAGACTCCAGCACCGGGACTTGAACCACGGGCCTCCTATAAACCCGTTACAGGCGCTCTTACCAACTGAGCTATGATACCAAGTCCCGAATCAAAGCTTTCCATATTTTCTACAAGCCTAGCATGCCAATATTTACGGCAATAGAACTAGACCGAGAATTAACGCTTATAATTATAAAGTACTCAATTAGTACCTGTACCTAGTACAATCAATTAAAAATTCAAATTTTTAAGTTTTTGGTAGTAATCATACTACGGTAAGATTAAATTTGTTATTTAAATCAAATTATATGTCATTAACTACGGGAGACATAAGACATACAGAGAAAAGGACTTGAACCACGGGCCTCCTATATATTCGTTACAGGCGCTCTTACCAACCGAGCTATGCAGGAGAATGAAAGGGACTGTAGTTAATGATATGTATATAATTTGATTTTAATAAATTTTATAAACCTTCAATTTTTATAACCAGCTTTGTTATGTTTATTTTTAAAATTGCGGTTTTGTTTGGTTGATTGGAGTGGTGTTTTTACAGATTTGACTAGTTTCGCCAGAAAAACCGGGGCGCTCACACTCACCCTCTGCGCATGTCATGATTGAGTTTAGGTGTTTTCATGACACTCGATCCAGATACCGATCACATAATTCAGTGTATCGTAAATCCCACATTTTAATTTTGATTTTTGACTGATTCTCACTTTTCTCAAATTCTGTATTCGGTAAACTGACACACTAAAGTGAATTGCAGAAACTTTTGAATATCGCCCATTTAATTTGTAAGTTTAGCTTAAATCTTCTATATTATCACTAAACATACAGTTGAAACTTAAATGTCAGAGGTAAATATTTTCAAAGATGTAAACAGTATCCGTTTCCTTTATTTTTTTTTTTTCAAGATATCTTCAGTATATTTTCTCTTTTCCTTATTTATTCTTGCCACTACTATTTTATTCAAAGTGTATTTTCGAGTGGTTTTTCGGTTCTAAAGCGTGCCTTTTTTTCCCCCTCAACTGTTTGTGTCACCAATATAACAAAGTCGATATTTTAAGGAGGGCTTTTTACGTTTTTTTCTGTAGCTCTAAAAGAAGAAGGGTAAACGACGGGAAAAACAGGAGTAGGAAAAAAAAATCTTGTTGGCTTTTTAGGTTTTCCTCACCTGAAAAACCTATGTATGCAATAGAGAAGAATCCATTGAGCTAAGGTTCTATATAGTCGGCGAGATCAACTCCCTTGGGCACAACTAACGTATCCGGGCACTCTTCTATTGCCAGTTTACAGTTTTTTTTTTTTGTTCTGGTAGTGGTACGTATGGGCGCATACATTTAGTTTTTTTTTACCTGTGGTAATTTTACAACACTGTTGTCACACAGTAAACGTCCTACATTTAGATTTGCCCTAGGGTAATATACTTCACTACGTTATGTTTAACTTACAGTCCTACCAACCTTTTATTTTTTTTTTCCGAATATATGTAGATTCTAATATTTACCGTCAGACAATTGTTTATACTCTATTTATTTACTCAAATTGATTCTAATACTAGTAGTGGTAGTAGTTGGAACCTTGCAATTAGGCCATCTTTTAGGCCCAATGAACACAGAAGAGGCAAGAGGCGGAGGCGCGGCGCAGGCGAAGTGCAGGCGCGGCGTGGAAGAAGCGAGTAAAAACGGTCCAATGCACACAGAACAGGCGAGGCGGAGGCGCGGCGCGGGCGGTTTTAATTTAAAACAATACTAAAAAATAAGGTTTTCAACCAAAAAACATTTATGGAATAAAAATTAATTGATAAAAACTTACCTCTTTCCTATAAATTGTCTGCTATCTTAACCCAAGCGTGATCTTGAGCAGATCGATTACTGTAGTCAGACCGCGTATTGTCGTACAAACATGGGTACTTCTCCAACTCTTCACAAAATTTTATATTAAATTCAGGGTCGTCACGCATACTATCTGTATCCAAACACTAAAAACACAACACAGTAAAAAACTAACTATGTAGTAAAACTGAATTATGTAGAAACAATGCTGGTGGCACACAGGAGGCTCGCTTCTTCAAAATGAGTGAAGAGGCGTGGAGGAGGCGAGCAAGCGGCGCTCCCCGCGCCTCCGCCTCTCGCGTCTTCTGTGTGCATTGGGCCATATGTTTACATGGAGGAGGCGTGCACCACGCCGCGCCTGCACCTCACCCGCGCCGCGCCTGCCCCTCTCGCCTCTTCTGTGTGCATTGGGCCATATGTTTACATGGAGGAGGCGTGCACCACGCCGCGCCTGCACCTCACCCGCGCCGCGCCTGCGCCTCTCGCCTCTTCTGTGTGCATTGGGCATTAGGCCTTTTTTAAAGTGGAGAGTTCCAGCTACTTCACACATCATACATTTGTACATTGTACCACCGAAGCCAGTATGGTGTGGTCATTAGTAAGCTATAAGCGAGCGTCTCGGTGGGGCACTCCATAAGAGTGCCCCATACATAGGGGGTGTCCCTCTAACCATAGATACAAATAACATCATCATTTGTCATTATCTCACATAAATCGGACACCATCAACGAGTAGGGAAAGAACGCCTCATAGGGGTGTCCCTCGTCCCACCGTCCACAATTCATAGATGAAATTCAGAGTATCATGGCACGGGATCGAACCCACGACCTCGAGTTGCCTCGACTTATTGATAGCTGAGCGAGCGTCTTAAGACCCTCGGTCAAGCAGGCTCCCCGATTCTAATGCTATGTGCATGTACAAGTTATAGCATAATCTAAATAATAATCTAACTCTGTGACCCTACGCTTGAGGGCGGAGAGNCTTACCTCTTTCCTTTAAATTGTCTGCTATCTTAACCCAAGCGTGATCTTGAGCAGATCGATTACTGTAGTCAGACCGCGTATTGTCGTACAAACATGGGTACTTCTCCAACTCTTCACAAAATTTTATATTAAATTCAGGGTCGTCACGCATACTTAATCTGTATCCAAACACTAAAAACACAACACAGTAAAAAACTAACTATGTAGTAAAACTGAATTATGTAGAAACGATGCTGGTGGCACACAGGAGGCTCGCTTCTTCAAAATGAGTGAAGAGGCGTGGAGGAGGCGAGCAAGCGGCGCTCACCGCGCCTCCGCCTCTCGCCTCTTCTGTGTGCATTGGGCCATATGTTTACATGGAGGAGGCGTAATTCACGCCGCGCCTGCACCTCGCCCGCGCCGCGCCTCCACCTCTCGCCTCTTCTGCGTTCATTGGGCCTTAGGCCCTTTTTACGCCCCGAGGTGGAAAGTTCCAGCTACTTCACACATCATACATTTGTACATTGTACCACCGAAGCCAGTATGGTGTGGTCATTAATAAGCTATATAAGCGAGCGTCTCGGTGGGGAAAGAGTGCCCCATACATAGGGGGTGTTCCTCGACCTGCTCCGTCCTCGAACCATAGATACAAATAACATCATCATTTGTCATTATCTCACATAAATCGGACACCATTAACGAGTGGGGAAAGAACGCCTCATAGGGGTGTCCTTCGCCCTAAACCGTCCGCGATTCATAGATGAAATTCAGAGTATCATGGCACGGGATTGAACCCACGACCTCGAGTTGCCTCGACTTATTGATAGCTGAGCGAGCACCTTAAGACCCTCGGTCACTCAGGCTCCCCGATTCTAATGCTATGTACATGTACATGTACAAGTTATAGCATAATAATATAATAGTTATAATATAATAATCTAACTCTGTGACCCTACGCTTGAGGGCGGAGAGCACAAGAAGGATGGTAGGCCTACCAAACAACACTAACTAACTAACTCTTTATTAAAACGCAATATAGGTATAATAATAATAATACATTTCAAAACAAATTCTTTTTAGAATAATTATTGGTTAATTGAAATTGCACAACTATCAGTTGCAATGTGAGACATAGTATCTTCAAATTTGGTGCTTTGGAGATATTTTAGCTAGACATTCATAAAAAAACAAATGTTCTACTAACCTAGTTAAAAATTAACAACTTTTCTTCCACCCTAAAGAGAAATTTTTCTACAAGTTTAGATGACTTAAGACGTGATAAGTGATTTGATCACATGAATTCTATCAGGCTTTATAAAGACTCTCTAACAGGGTCTTCGTGATAATTAGCTCTTATCACACAGGTCTCAGAACAATGTAGCACACTAAGATACTCTATTCTGAATACGAAGCACTTAGAAACTTACTCGAAGAGATTCCACTCCAGTTAACTTAAGAGGATACATGTGAAGAAATCTTAAATAAGCATCCCTATCTCTTGACATAGTTCCCTAAAAATAAGTTTAACCCTGAGCAGGCTCCCCGATTCTAATGCTATGTGCATGTACAAGTTATAGCATAATCTAAATAATAATCTAACTCTGTGACCCTACGCTTGAGGGCGGAGAGCACAAGAAGGATGTAGGCCTACCAAACAACACTAACTAACTAACTCTTTATTAAAACGCAATATAGGTATAATAATAATAATACATTTCAAAACAAATTCTTTTTAGAATAATTATTGGTTAATTGAAATTGCACAACTATCAGTTGCAATGTGAGACATAGTATCTTCAAATTTGGTGCTTTGGAGATATTTTAGCTAGACATTCATAAAAAAAAACAAATGTTCTATTAACCTAGTTAAAAATTAACAACTTTTCTTCCACCCTAAAGATAATTTTTCTACAAGTTTAGATGACTTAAGACGTGATGAGTGATTTGATCACATGAATTCTATCAGGCTTTATAAAGACTCTCTAACAGGGTCTTCGTGATAATTAGCTCTTATCACACAGGTCTCAGAACAATGTAGCACACTAAGATACTCAATTCTGAATACGAAGCACTTAGAAACTTACTCGAAGAGATTCCACTCCAGTTAACTTAAGAGGATACATGTGAAGAAATCTTAAATAAGCATCCCTATCTCTTGACATAGTTCCCTAAAAATAAGTTTAACCCTGAGCTTGCTTATTCCAAACACTTGTATTCATATTCTTTATTTATTTTTTGTGTTTACTTTTACTTTACTTGTAGTAAAGAAATGGTTGAGACTGCAATAACATGGATACAAATTAAATACTATAACAACTTCAGAAACGAATTATAACTCTAAAATACATTTTACTTTCTTAAAAATATTTCATGAATATTTACATAATTTAGAATGCATAATTTTATCAGGTAAAATTTCTATTTAAAAAAGCATACGATCATGAGAAAACGAATGAAAATTTTACAAACAATTCTAAATTCTTTTTTAAAAAATAATTTATGAATATTTACATCAGTTAGATGCATAATTTTATTTCAAAATAACAATAAAACAAAATTAAAATTAAACGAAATAAAAAAATAAATAAATAAGGCATTGAAGCATTAGCAACATCTTTTATATAATCGAGTAGAGGTCCTGACGGTGACGGCGACGACTCACCTCTAAATGATTTATAACGTTAATTATGTAGTTACGTGAATTATGTAGAAACGATGCTGGTAGCACACAGGAGGCTCGCTTCTTCAAAATGAGTGAAGAGGCGTGGAGGAGGCGAGCAAGCGGCGCTCACCGCGCCTCCGCCTCTCGCCTCTTCTGTGTGCATTGGGCCATATGTTTACATGGAGGAGGCGTAATTCACGCCGCGCCTGCACCTCGCCCGCGCCGCGCCTCCACCTCTCGCCTCTTCTGCGTTCATTGGGCCTTAGGCCCTTTTTACGCCCCGAGGTGGAAAGTTCCAGCTACTTCACACATCATACATTTGTACATTGTACCACNCTCTAAATGATTTATAACGTTAAAAATTGAAGAGCCATAAGCTGGAATTGAACCAGTGACCTCCAGCGCCTTAACCTCGAACTCTACCGACTATGTCTTTGTAATGATTCGGAGGGCATAAAACTTTCTATTTAAACAGTATAATATATCTATTTAAATATTTTAATTATAACTCTCTTTTTTTGACTATATTTTATTCTGCCCGTTTTCACGGGCATAACGGCTAGTATATTATAAACAACTATTTATATCATCAGGGTATTATACAATAGGTAATCGACTGCTGCACTTAAACTTACAATCTTAACAGAAAAGTTTGAATTTCATAAGCATTTGAAACTTCACTATGCTAAGATTGTAAGTTAAGTGAAATCTATAACCTATTGTATTTATATGTATATGAATTGATGATGTAAATACATTTTATGAAACTAGGTCCGTTGGCTTCCGCGGGTAGATTCGTTATAAACAGTTTTGGTTTCCGGGGAAATCCACGGGACAAAGGAACCCCTGCCCGACAAAGGCAGCACCTGCGTGATTGCATCATCCCGATAAAGGATCACCCCGAGTAATGGAATACCCATAAATATAGGTACAATCTACGTTATAGGAAACCAGTATAAATACGACCTTCTTCTCTCCAGTCGTCAGTATATCCTGCTTACATCGAGGCATCACCTCACCACAATGCACCACAACCCTGAAGATGCTTCCAATGGTGGAAGCGAAACGTCAGATTGCGGATTTCACCGGAAACCCAAGATGTATTTTTACGAAACTAGTTAATTAAAATGTGTTGTTTTTATAAAAACAGTACCGCACTAATTCATTAATTCAACGGTGGCTAATTTAAATCTTATTAACATTAATTAAAAAAAAAGAAAAGATTCTCATACTCATTAAAGAGTTAGATAATTACAAGATCTTAGATTACTTAAACGAACTCGAAGTAAATTAAATTAATTAACTAGAGAAGAAGATATCGATTTACAAATTGTTAAGGACAAGCGTGATCAAAAGGGAAGTGACGTAATGTAATTGACAGAGTTTAATTAGATTATGTCATTCAAAGCATTTTCATTGATCTAATTAAATTTAAAGGACTGAAACCCATGTTAAATTAAACCCAACCTTCTATTAGATTTTGGTTGAGTTGAAAATAAAAAGAAATGCCTTCAAATTTTAATGAGTAGCAAACTAAATGAGCAGAAGGTGAAATCGTTTTACCCATTAAAGATTTGGACATTTTCAATGAATATTTGATTGAAAATAATCAAAAAATTTGAAAGAATTTAAGGATATTCTGATATTTAATTTGGCTGCAGACNTAAGTAATTTTTTTTTTTCTGAAAACACGCGAGAAGAGAGGAAGCAACCAGAAACCCAATTTCCTTCCTAAGATCGTCAACTCAACAGTACCTGTATTTTTTTTTTTTCTTGTACGAGAAGGGTGTCGAGCGAGGAGTTGATTTATAAGAGTAAATTGAATCAGGTCTCTTCACACAGCCAAGATGAACTTTCCACAAGGTCCTTACAAAAACAACTCCCTTATCTTAGATCCTGGTGTTTTTTTAAAAAATATAAAAATAAATAAAATACGAATAGTGCAAGTCAATAAGTCTACAAGTCATTTTCGATAGGCTAGACGCACACTGGAGACAAAACAGCCTGCAGATAGTTTTGTCTCCAGTGTGCGCCAAGAGAGGAGACATTGGAGACAAAACAGCCTGCAGATAGTTTTGTCTCCAGTGTGCGCCAAGAGAGGAGACACTGGACAAAACAGCCTGCAGATAGTTGTCTCCAGTGTGCGCCAAGAGAGGAGACACTGGAGACAAAACAGCCTTCAGACAGTTTTGTCTCCAGTGTGCGCCTAGCCTTAATAATGTTAAAAGAATGTTCAAAATAAAAAGCAAATACAACTTGCAGATGCAACATCCTGATATCTGTGAAACACTTACTAGGTTTTCATGATGTTTAAATACTGATTGAATTCTGATATGGGATTTAACAAGTTAGGTGTTTTTATGAGTTGTATAGAATACGCTTTCAATACATCAAACGTTTACTAGGTTACTTTGATAAAGGTTATAAATATAATTTTTTAAGTTTTTGGTAGTAATCATACAACGGTAAAATTAAATTTTTAATTTAAATCAAATTATATATCATTAACTACGGGAGACATACAGAGAAAAATAGACTCCAGCACCGGGACTTGAACCACGGGCCTCCTATAAACCCGTTACAGGCGCTCTTACCAACTGAGCTATGATACCAAGTCCCGAATCAAAGCTTTCCATATTTTCTACAAGCCTAGCATGCCAATATTTACGGCAATAGAACTAGACCGAGAATNATAATGAGGTATAGTTATAGATATAATGAGGTATAGTTATAGATATAATGAGGTATAGGATAAATAGGGATGGAAACGAAATGTATACCCACATGACCATTACAGCAAGAAAATGAATGGCAGCTATTAGTAATTACTTTGGCCATGTTCCATAGCGATCTAATGCTCAGATGTATAATTTATACCTTATCTTATATACAACCGATAAAATGCAAAAGACATGACTCAGCGATTCTCGCTACTTTTTTGTCAATTACCCGATCTATGGAAACTATAGATTACCAGTCAGTAGGAAAGCGCGACTATCTACAATTCTAGATGATATATCTGTCAATAAAGATAAGAGACTCTTTTGACCTTTTCAAAGCTATATAATAGAGATTTAATAACTATATATATTTATCATCCCTAACGATGTTAGTATCAAGAATGTAGTATTTAGAAAGCTGTATTTTAACGAATATATCCCCCCACCCCAGTGATCATTGAGTCAAATAGTCAAGGCTAGAACTCTTGGCAGATTTGATGTAGGGTTATATTATGACGTGCTGTCCTTTAGGTATGTAAATTTATATCCCTAAATATAATTCCTTTAGCTTAAAAGCTTACGCTCTTTAAGACTAGAGTTTCAGGTAAAACCAACGCCCACGTTCTGAAAACATCGTATATTATATTCATACGCACTAATCCACGCTAGCTATACTAACCAAAGTAATCTCTGAACTGCTATTTTATTATCAGAATATTTTACGCTCCACCGACTAAAGTATATTTTGTAAGATAATATTTCTCTCTAATATATATATTTTTTTCTCATATTAAGAAAGAATATATGAGCATAAAATATATTATATACATTTTATAATTAATTAGCAATAAAATATCATTAAAATTGTAGTTTTAAATTAAAAATAGATATTTAAAATCAACTTAATAAAATTTATAATTATTAAAGCCACGAAAAATGAAAAAGGTTTTAACAAAGGGTATACAATTAGTTCCTTTAACTTTGATCTTTTAGCTTAGAAGTTTTATTATTATTAAATTTCATAATATAAAATATGGATTCTCATACTCATTAAAGAGTTAGATAATTACAAGATCTTAGATTACTTAAACGAACTCGAAGTAAATTAAATTAATTAACTAAAGAAGAAGATATCGATTTACAAATTGTTAAGGACAAGCGTGATCAAAAGGGAAGTGACGTAATGTAATTGACAGAGTTTAATTAGATTATGTCATTCAAAGCATTTTCATTGATCTAATTAAATTTAAAGGACTGAAACCCATGTTAAATTAAACCCAACCTTCTATTAGATTTTGGTTGAGTTGAAAATAAAAAGAAATGCCTTCAAATTTTAATGAGTAGCAAATTAAATGAGCAGAAGGTGAAATCGTTTTACCCATTAAAGATTTGGACATTTTCAATGAATATTTGATTGAAAATAATCAAAAAATTTGAAAGAATTTAAGGATATTCTGATATTTAATTTGGCTGCAGACCAGCTTTTAAAAGATACAGTTTACTCCCCCCCCCCCGCAAACGAATTATATAGCAGTTAATATATAAAGAGCAATAGAACACTTACACATCACACACTCCAAAATCACACTAGCATTTCAATAAGGTTTTATATCGGGCCACGTTTGTAGCCTTTAAAGTGAGGAAAAGTTCCGAGGTACCCTGTACCCAAATTTTAATTATTTACTTATATATTTCTCCTACTTATCAGATTAAACACACTATTAAGTGCTGTCACTGTCATTTCATGCTACAAATACTCCATAATCGTTTATTATCTGTATTGTTTGTATTGTATAGCATATTATAAAGTTGCAATAAAAGATGTGTTAAGAAATAACACAAACTGTCTCTCCACGTGAAGTAAAAAAACTTTATTAGCAAAGCAGCTCTCAGCCTTCAAAAGGCCATCATCGGTGCCTATTGCGGAAGAAAAAGAATGAGTCCCACGTCGATCTCCGACATGAAATGACTCACCTCTCGCCAGAAATGTTTTTATTCTTGTGATTCTTTTTCTTCCGCAATAGGCACCGATGATGGCCTTTTGAAGGCTGAAAGCTGCTTTGCTAATAAAGTTTTTTTACTTCACGTGGAGAGACAGTTGGTGTTATTTCTTTAAGATGACCTCCATAGACACTCCCATATCTAAAA
>KZ651075.1:302107-315224 GCA_001010745.2 Gerris buenoi | reverse complement strand
CCAAAGAGCGACGGACAGACGGACACATCACCCTCGGCATAAGGGTTTTGAGAAGTATCTACAAAACCCTAAAAATAAATTGGTTCGACAAACACGAACAAAATTTTCTTATAAATTATACACCTATACTATTACTGAATTTAATTCCAATAATATCTAAATTAATGAATTTATTCTCAATTATATTACAGGCTGTGCCAAATGAGTTTTAGTTACTGTGGCAAAATATTTTTTTTTAATATAGAAGAAAATAGATTAGATTATCTAAAAATCGAAAACTTTTACCTGTTGAACTCTTTTATTAAAGTCTTTTAAGTTTGTTGACAGCGCGGGAAAGTCGAAATGATGGGGTGAGGCAATGAAAACACAGTATTTTAAAATCCTGAGTTCTCATTGGCACTTCACACCATTTTTTTGACTTTCCCGCACTGTCAACACACTAAAAGACTTAAATAAAAGAGTTTAACAGGTAAAAGTTTAAGTAGTTTTCGATATTTAGATAATCTAATCTATTTTCATCAATATTCTTGAAGCTAGATATATTTCGTTCGGGAAAGCGACTTATATCGTTAATTTTTTATTTAAATGGACATTTTAAACTATTTAATCAAAATTGTCTAAATCGCTCGAGATTTTATTTTTAAATTATTGAGTACGGTCGTATAAGGGAAAAAAAAGTCTCTCTACCGCAAAATTTTCGTTCCCAACTTGGATTATTCTTAAGCTGACTGAAGATAAAATTACATTTTTGTAAAAATAATCTACCAATTAATGTGGCACATAGCTGACTAATACTTTATGTTTATACTTGATATTAT
This sequence comes from Gerris buenoi, assembly GCA_001010745.2. Lineage (NCBI taxonomy): Eukaryota > Metazoa > Arthropoda > Insecta > Hemiptera > Gerridae > Gerris > Gerris buenoi. Next base: position 314,406 of record KZ651075.1, on the reverse strand, counting down.
CCTTATTTATGCACGTGAACTTTATGTTTATACTCGATGTTATGCTTACTTATTTACTTATGTATGTATGTACTTATGTACTTGTACTTAATGAAAAGTGTTGCTTAATTCAAGTTTATACTTGATTTTTTGCAACCCTTTGCCAAATGTGTTGTCAAATTGTTTTCCCCCTTTTTATTTAAATCTATCAAAAAAGTTTTTTCTTTTTTACTCAAATAAAATTACCAATTTAGCAATATTTAGGAAGCGCAGACGGTTGAAATAAAATCTAGGGCTATTATATCGGTAGGCTACTTTTGACATACCAACTAAATTTCTTTAAAAAAAAAAAAAATAAAAATAGATGAGTACTACTGAAGAAATATATGTAAAGAAATTTTGGTTTGCGTGTATGAGAAAGAAAGACAAGTATATTACCAGCATTGGGCTAGTTATAACCTACCATCCAAATATCATCATGAGCGGAAGAGTAGTTTTTAAGATATTTGTCGTTTTAAGAGAAATTGAACGACTAACAGAAAAGCGACCAAAAATGTTTCCTGAAACTTATTTTCTGTCTTAGGGTATTTGAAATAGGAGACATTTTTTTTTTTTAATTTTTGAGAACGAGCTAATACTTCTCGTAACTTTTCGTTAAACTCGGAAGCAAACATCTATAAAGTAATAACCTATTTATTTATTTATTTATTTTTTTTTGCTGATTTTTGTCTCTATCTCATACCTTCTCCTAATCTTCTTAGTTATCATCTATTAAAAGACACAGGCTATTATTAACCATATCATAACTTGTCTTTATGAAATCAATTATATTTTATGACGTTATGACATGTAACTGGATATCTGTCAGTATTGATATGATAATTCAATAAAAGCTAGACAGTTAAATGTAAAGGAGGCTTTTATAATTAAGTATTAAGTGAAAACGTGAAAGCCTATTCCAATATGAATGTATTCAAAGACTTAATGTCCTGTAGCTCTGTAGATCATAGTTCCAGCTGTCACTTAGTATAATAATACGTCAATGCTTTCAACCAAGTTATATTCATGTATAATAATGAAGATATAGATTAACATATTCATTAATGTATTAATCTATAGAATAAAAATAGATTAGATTGACGTGTTCTAAAGGTATAAGGTGTTCTTTTTAGAAACCAGTGTCTTATTTCCAACAATAAGCAGCTATTATATCTGGGATAGATATTATAGGAGGAATAAATGACAAAATGTGTTGGTGGCAAATTATTGGTAACTAATTTAAAGTATTTGAGTAACCTTAAAGTCTCAAGATGAACTTTTAAATCAACAGATTACAAAGAAATGTTTGAATAAAGACATTTTTTTAAAAATTGTGAGGAGAGTGGAGAGTCTAGTAGAGAGGGAGCCCCCTATTCTTACTATTCCACAACACTACTATTCAACTCATACAAACATCTCCTTTTTAATTATTATAAAACGTATAACTTAACTCCACAAAAACTTCTGCTTGCATACAAAAAGTTGAAATTTAACATGCCTGTATGCACTTTAAACGATGTATAATGAAGTGTTATTAAAATCATTAAGTTATAACGCAGTTAGTTATCATTAGTTATTTTTTCTATTTTAAACGTTTAGGTCTACTTTAATAGTTTTAACAATCTTTATCACTTCATAGCGATGTCAACGTCTAAAATCTCATAGAATAGGTGACAATAGAATCTTTTACCGTCCTAAAATTCCTAGCTTTATACAATAAAGCTCACTTTTGCTAATGGTGTAATATAATAATTTACAATAATTTATTGTTATATTTATTCCCCTCTGTTGAAAAAAGAAAAAACCTAATACCGAGTTTCTCAAGTGGTGCCGAAACCCGAATAATAAAACCTAAGAAAAGAAAAGAAGAAATTAAGATGGCAANAAAAAAATAATTTAATAATAAATAATAATAATAATAATATAATAATAATAATAATAATATAATAATAATAATAATAATAAATATTATTACTCAATATTAAAATTATAAGTATAACGCTGTCCGATGAACTTAGCCTGAGCATTAGTAAAAGGGGCATGTTTACCAAATTAAAACAAAATCAACTTTTACTTAGTTATCGTCGGACAAGAAAACGTTAATGACAGACAGACAAGATACATACTTCGTTAAATGTAAGAAGCTCGCTTACGCTGACTTTAATTAATTATTATTTGAGTGAATATAAAATCATAATATTTAAGATTCATCTATTTCGCTTTCCATGGATTTGCAAAGCAGTTTTTGAAAACTTCTTGGTATTCATAACCCCATGGAATCGGTGCTTTCAAAACGATTTAAGGTCACAACAGTAAATTTTTGGATTTGTATTAAAATTATTTTGAAAAAATAGCATGGAATCGGGTATTAAATTAAAAAAAGACTGAATTGAAACATGCGCAGTAAATAAGACAAGCAGAGATATGATAACCTAATTTAACGATAACTAGTCTGGGAGTTTATAGCTTTAAACATTTTGTGAAAACTGATTTAAAAACTCCTCATGGAAACACTTTTGGTTTGAAACCAAAAGAGTTTTTAAAAGTGTTTTGAAAACCGATGGAAAGGAGGTAAATGTTTACATGAAGTGGATAAATTTTAGAGGTTACAAGACGCAGATTACAAACAATAATGCGATTTCTTGAATTTTATCTTTTCAAAATTTTAAAAGAAATAGTAATATAAAAGCGTGAGAATGTTCCTTACTGGTCAATTAAAACTTTCTTTACTCATACATTTTAAAACATTTCACAAACCATAAAAGAAAAGAAATCTCTGAATTTAAAGAAAAAAAAAAAGAAGAACAAAAAGAATCATAGACCATATCAGAATATAAGTATTTAAAACAAGAGAGGAAAAAGTTATTCAAAATAAAAACCTAGAAGAAAAGTTAGTGTATAATCCAAAAGTAAACTGTCCAAGATTTAAGTTTCTCTGTTGGAAAAACTTTTATTTTTAGTTCTTTATACATCAGATTCCTTAACTTTAAATGGACCAGAAAAAACAACCCCTTCGGGGCCTTCTTTCCTTAAACTTTGACGTAGACGTAACCCCTTCCTTTACTTAAAAAAGAGGAAGAAAAAAAGAGAATGGGGGTAAGATGGAGAAATGCTTCGAATGTCTCACAGATTCTTTAATAATGAGAAGAATTTTAAGTAGAGAAAATTTTTCCCTGTTTTATGAATATTCTTCACTCAAAATGAAAAAAAGATTTTGTTGTTAAGTCTACAGTCAATCTGCCTTTTTTAAAAAAAAGAGGACTCAAGATTGAAGCTACTTTGTTTATAAATAACAAAGTACAAGGAAATAAAGCTCTTTTGTTTAGACAAGTTTACTACTTTTTTGAAGTCTGACTTAAGAAGGACTTCGAGGAAGGTGAGGTGTCAATCTTATCCTCAGGATCCACTCTGGACTTACTCAATATTAAAATCAGAAGATGGGAAAAAGTCACAGCAAAGTATCGCTTAAGACCGAAAATAAATCGCCTTGGAAAAACAAAGTTCTTCTCCATTAATGACTTTAGGATAAAGTTTAGGTGTTAAAATATTCAAAACTTTAGAAGAAAAAGCCCAATGATTTTATGATCTTAACAATATTAAAAAAAAATAAAGTTGAAGTTATAAAAGATTCGTTTAAGTACTTATTCATAAGTTGGTCGAAATGGTCCATATTTTTTTTAAGGCTTAAATATTTAATGGGAAGAGTTTCAGTATTCGGTTCTTAATACTTAATAATAGGCAGGATAATATATTTTTAAGTTTGTTTATTTCAAATTATAATTATAGACAATAAAATTTATAAGGTTCATAATATTGTATTAGAATTATTAAATGAATACTTATGACACATAAATATGTAAGTATTGAAACTGATGAACTTTAATAAATCAAAAAAGACAATCAGTTTTTTTGTGAACTTCGTTTTCATAACTGCCATCATTTTGAAAATATGAACTTATGAACTTCAATAATTTTAAACGATAAATAATTCCTGATCTATTTCGGCGATTAAGCTGAAAGTCACACCTATTTCACCTTTCTATGTGATAAATAAGTCCTCTATATATCAACTTATTCTATATAATTTCCTATAAAATGAATAATATATTATAGATCTTCGCGATTAGGACTCAGTTTTATAATCATTCACCTAATGAATTGAATTAATTAATGATAAATAAAATTGTTTAATTAACAATTATAAATTGTGAAAAAAATAAAAAATTAATAGTTAGTGCCTGAGGATTATTCAAGCTCTCTGTCCTTCAAGTTGATTGCCAACAGTTCCTTAATGAATGCTCCTATTCCAGCGGCTGTTTCAAATCCAAAACCACCGTCTTCGAAACCACAAGAAGACGGAGACAAGCAGAGAGGCAGGGATATAAGCAATTTAGGATTCCGCAGTTTCTCCCAACATCGATCCACGAGGGAGTCAAGGGGAGGGGTTGTCACAGTCCGGAGTAATAATTAACAGGAGTCACTTCCCATGGAGACGATGATACGGATCCAAAACAGACTTTGTCAAGCCCAACAGCTAAATGATATACAAGCCCTTTTCTCTGTCAACAATTTTGGATAAACTGACAAAACTTCAACGATCCCATCCTAAATCCTGATTATATAAAATGAGGGTGCACTGAATCAACACAGTGGATTTTATAATTTACAGATGAAACCAGCAATGGGAGAAAATAGTAAATTTTTTAAAATCACGTTAATTAGTTATAATTTTAAAAATACCATCCTGACTCGAAGTCATAAAAGATTTAGTGGTGGTCCAATGCGAACATTTGACCTTTGCAAGTCTACAATTATTCTTTGTTTTAAATATTCTCACAGTAATGATTATTTATTACACTAAGCATACATTATCAAATTTGAACATTTTTTTTTCTGTTACAAGAATGTTCATAAAGAATTGGGTTTCTAATGCTAATTATTAATAAGTAGATACATTAATTTAAAATGAATACAAAAAAAAGTAAACTAATCTGCTAATTAGTGTATCCCTGTTGCGTACTTTAACAATGTCTAGCTGTTAGTGTACCAATTATTTAATGTTTCCCTGCAATCTACTTTTTTACAAGCAATCAAAATTTCAAAAAAAAAAAAACTCTGTTAAGTACTTTTGAAGGTATAGGTGTAAATAAATGTATGTTTGTACACATGTGGAAAAAAATTACAAATAAGCGCATAATGTTCAAACTTATGAGGGACCAACAATGGGCTAATTTTGACCAACCATCTAAATTTAATTAAAATCTGACGAGTAGTTTTTAAGATATATGTTGGTTCGCAAATTATGATCGATAGATACGGAACCAAAAATGTTCCCAGATGTCTGAAACTGAGTTCTGTCTTGGAATTTTTGAAATTGGAGACATAACAATGTGCTGTTAAACAAGTTTACAATAAATATAAACCATGTGCTCTTAAACAAGTTTACAATAAATATAAACAACGTGCTCTTAAACAAGTTTACAATAAATAGAAACAATGTGCCCTTAAACAAGTTTAAGAGCACATGGAAGAGAAACCAATGGGCATAGAAGGATAAAACTTAATATCTGACCAAAATTAGGATAATTGTGACTTAATCTCCAAATTTCAGTAAATACAGACAAGTAGTTTCTAAAGGCAAAAGGAAACGACTTAGCACATAAATATTGATTTATTTTCAAAGCAGTTTCTTCAAGAATTTTTAAATCGGACACATAAATATATTGCTAAACACAGTGCTTCCGATGTGTTTGGTAAGTTAGAAAAAATAGAAGCAAAAGAACATACATAAACAACAATATGATGTATTAATATAGTTTTAACCAACACTTGGAACTTCTTTATATTGTTACTACCTTTATATTAATGATGGGAGTTACAACTTAAAGAAGGTGTACGGAATGTTCTTATTTAGACTGTTACTCCCCTTATAAAAACAGAAATGTGATTTTCTTTTGTCACTAAACATCCTTTTGCCTTAATAGTCATTTATATTAAAAAAAACAAAAAAACATGGAGGAGTAACAATCTAAAGAAATACCTAACATTTATTATTTGGTTTGGTGATAGATTGAACAATTTTACTTACTTACTTTACTTACTCTTAAACAAAGTTGATAAACAAGAAAATTCTTAACAATGCTTTATATGTACCGTTAAACAAAGAAGTACTGAAATAAATTGTTTAAATCACAGCGGTATATTTGAAATACTGTAAATACGATTCGAAAAAGAAACGATACTTCACTTAAACTTTAATTGAAAAAGTATTTACCAGCCCACAAAAATCTTTGAACATCAAACTTAGATTTTTATTTTCCTTTTTATTTCTTCGCATACAAACGGTTCTAAAAGGGAGGACACTTAACATTTAAAGTTTATGAATAGTTTCCGTAGGCATCAAATGGAAAAGAGCGGGAAGTTTAAAGCGTTGGAATTCGAAAGGGACATGGATAAGGGTGGAAGGGTTTTTCAAAAAACCCAGAATTCTAGGAGAAGGAAATTTCTCCCTTTCTTCTTTACTCCTGTCTAACCCCCCCTCCACTTCATTCCAAGTCTAATGACAGCCGACCCCCCTCTACCGTTGACTTGTGAAACGGCGACGAGAAACCAAGCATAAAGAAAACTGCCGAGTTTTCCTTTACAACGTTTTATGAGGCTTTCAATTAGAACAGAAAGAAGGGAGGGGATGGGAGAGTGGGTTCTTGGATTTTAATTAAGGAATTCCTGAGGCCCTTTCCCCCCCCCCCCCTTTTGGTCAGGCAGGAAAAACTTGAGGATATTCTTAAAAAAAGGGAAGTAGAACAGTTACCCCGGCTTTTTTAAAAAAGGGGAAAGTAAGCCCAAGGACGCTTCAAGTTACAAGCATATTGAGGCCCCCCCCCCCTCCAGAAGACCAGGAGACATAATAGGAAAAATGAAAGGAATGTTTACAATTATTACGCTCCTATATAAAAGCTTGGGGTGAAAAACAAATTTAAATATAAATGCAATTTAAAATCATGTGTACTATTCTTTAAAATATAAAGGTTAAAAAACTTTTTAAAAAAATAAACTGCTAAGTGTTGTAGTACATACTCGCTCGCATCCATGTGCTCTATTGATTTTATGTTTTTACAAGCTATATTGTCTTATTATAAATTATGTAAAAGTTAAAGAGCGCAGATGATTACACTTAATCTGTAGGTATCTGCGAGTTACTTTCGATAAACTATAGAAGTTTCATGCAAATCGAATAAGTACTTTTGAAGCTATAGATGTAAATAAATGTAAGTTTGTGAACATGTGGAAGAAAAACAAATACAAAGAGCGTAGAAGGTTGAAATTTATATGAGATTAACAATACGCTAGTTATGGCCTAGCATACAAATTTCATTAAAATCGGACGCATAGTATTTAAGATATGTTTCGCAAAAATTGAGCAACAGACCGACACGGAACCAAAAATCCAAAAATGTTCCCTGAGGTCTTAAACGTATTTTTGAATTTTTAAAGTCGGAGACAAAATATTTTTGTTCTTCAAAACGATCACATAGCTTCCGTTACTTTAAGTAAAGTAAGCTCAGAAGCAAAAAAAAAAAAAAAAAAAAGTGCACAGGGTTATTACTGCACATGCACATGCATACATACATTAACATTTTTTCCTTGGTAAATAATATATTAATGGAGAATGTCGCTATATTGGAAAGATCTCGGTTGTAGAGGCGCAGAATAACATGACACGTGTACAGTGTACACCTGTTTGTATAACTACTACAATCCTACATGTTACATGTGTTTGGGACATGTAGCGTGTCAACATGCTGACATGTGCAACGTGTTAGCATGTCACATAATTAAGCTAACATGACAAGTGAGCCCTTGACAGGAGCAAAGGTAAGTACATCAATATTATGAGTACTGCTTCCCCATTTAGCGCCAAACCCTCGGCGCATGAAAATAGTAAATTAAATAGAAATAGAAAAATTAAATTAAATAATCAATACAAAAGGAGTTAAAAAAATAACGACTATAAAAGAAAATGGTCTTTTAGTGTAGTGCAGCACACAGCTCCCTCGCATTCTATGGCGTATTTTATTGAGCTGAGCGAAGCGAAGCTCTTATACTTCACTTTGCATTTTTTATGATTAATACTCCTCCTGAACGGCTGAACCGATCTGCACAAAATTTGGCATGGTCATAGTGGCTAACCACAGGAAGGTATAAATCTGAAATGGTCCAAATTGGTACACAGGGGTACGGGGTACGGAGTACAAAAGTTTTCTCCTGAACAGCTGTGCTGATCCGCACAAAATTCGGCACGGACATAGTGACCAACCACAGGAAGGTATAAATCTGAATTGGTCCAAATTGGTACACGGGGGTACGGGGTACAACATTTAAAATAGTTTATGCCCTTCAAGGTGCATGGCATTTCATTGGAAAGCGCTTTAAGAATACAGTTATTGTTGTTATGTCATATTTTAATATATGAGGGGTTATTGGTAAAATAGAAAAAAATAAAAAAAAATAAATAAATATGGTTAAAACGCACGCTCAGCTCAATATTGCAAGCATGGCACACCTAGTTAATGTTATACTTTAAAACTCCTAATATTGGCTAATTCATTTAATGTGTGTTTACACGCTTTTAATTTTATAAAAATTATAATTGAATAAGTTGTTTTGTTTTATTTCAAGAATAAAAGTGCCATTCATATTCCTTAAAAAAAAGTACTTTTGAAGATACATATGTAAATAAATGTATATTTCTGCGTAAGTGAAATTGAGAAATGGATACGAGTATTTTTTTTAAGATATGTTGAGTTTGCCAAAATTGTAAAAATAGACAAGCCGACAGAGACTGAACTAAAAATGCTCCGTGATATCTGAAACGGATTTCTGTTTTGGAATTATTGAAATCGAGAGAGCTATTTGAATGTTCTTTAGAACGATCACATACCAGCTTACTTTTGGTAAGCTCAGAAGCGAAATAGAACAGTTTAAAAACCATAGCTATAACATAGATTTTTTTTAAATGAACTAACATTACATATCTATTTGTTACACTAGATGACAAAAAAATTAATAAATGAACCTCTTCGCTATAAATTTTAAAAGAATATATTAAGATTGTTAAAATATATATATACATAGACAGATAAAATTCCTAACTAGGCTTCATAAAAAATATCAAATATAAAAACCCAAAAAAAAAATTATAAAAGAAAAAGAACGACAAAGAAATAGGAAAAAGAGAATCTAAAGTCTTTAGTCCATCAGTCACTTTAAAATAGCTTTACTAGGAAGAAACTGGGATTTCTTCATCTCTCTCGTACTTCAACTATATTTTTCTTTTTACTTCTTCGTATATCATCTATCATAGATATATCTATCTATAATATGTAATATCCTCAGTAGGTATAAGGTCTAAGGGCGTGGGATAGATCAATATTTCATATATAATAATGTGAACGAGAAATGGAAGAAAAGTTTTTTTTAAAAAAAGAATGGCAGGATACCGTTGTATAACAGTATTGGTTTGGAATCAATGGATACAATTCTTTTTTTTCTACCTCTTCTTCACTTCTTNTGTAGTTGCGCCCCCGCCCCACACCACAGCTCGGACGGCCTGCGGCCTCCCTCGCAAAGACAGTCGATGTACATTTAGGAGACAGACAGACGAAATGCCAAACGGTCGAGTTAAAACAAAGACCTCGCTACGCTCGGTCAACTAGATGACAAAAAAATTAATAAATGAACCTCTTCGCTATAAATTTTAAAAGAATATATAAAGATTGTTAAAATATATATATACATAGACAGATAAAATTCCTAACTAGGCTTCATAAAAAATATCAAATATACTAGATGACAAAAAAATTAATAAATGAACCTCTTCGCTATAAATTTTAAAAGAATATATTAAGATTGTTAAAATATATATATACATAGACAGATAAAATTCCTAACTAGGCTTCATAAAAAATATCAAATATAAAAACCCAAAAAAAAAATTATAAAAGAAAAAGAACGACAAAGAAATAGGAAAAAGAGAATCTAAAGTCTTTAGTCCATCAGTCACTTTAAAATAGCTTTACTAGGAAGAAACTGGGATTTCTTCATCTCTCTCGTACTTCAACTATATTTTTCTTTTTACTTCTTCGTATATCATCTATCATAGATATATCTATCTATAATATGTAATATCCTCAGTAGGTATAAGGTCTAAGGGCGTGGGATAGATCAATATTTCATATATAATAATGTGAACGAGAAATGGAAGAAAAGTTTTTTTTAAAAAAAGAATGGCAGGATACCGTTGTATAACAGTATTGGTTTGGAATCAATGGATACAATTCTTTTTTTTCTACCTCTTCTTCACTTCTTGTATTCCCCAAGGAAGTATCTTTATGAAATAGTTATCAGTATTGTTAGAGTAGTATTTATTTAGAAGGGAAACATGTCTTTTTTAAGACACGCCTCTTTTTTTTTTGAGACAGTATTTTTCACGGGGTTTTTTTACTTCACTTTCGTTGATGAATTGTGTATCTTGGTTTTTTTTTTGTTTTTTTTTATTTTATCAGAAATAAGGGGGAAAAAATTCCAGAAGTTAAGAGAGTAGATTTAAAATGTTTGCTCTTTGGAATTGGACATCGTCAAGAATATAATTGTAGTATTGTGACAGCCATTGTCATACTGTGTTGTCAATTATGGTTGTCAATTGTAAAGTAGTGAAGTTCCAAGTTATTAAAAAAAATCAATGTTGATTTAGAAATAGTTAGAATGTCTTCACTTATGACGCAACTTCCTTTTTTTCTGGAAATTGTTTTATTTAAAATAGATTGCCAAAAAGTGTGGCAAAGCTTCCTCGCACCCACCCAATCACGCACTTTATTGATTTTATGCTTTTAACCCCCATTAATGTCTCATTTGTCTAATTGTTATTTGCGCGAATTGAAGTATCAATTTAGCAAAAGTTAAAGTGCGCAGACGGATGAAATTAATCTTGGGTTATCTGAGGGTTACTTTCAATAAACTATAAAAAGTTTCATACAAATCAGATAAGTAGTTTTGAATCTATAGGTGTAAATAAAATGTATGTTTTTGTGCATATGAAAGAGAATCAAATGAGAGCAGAAGGTCGAATCTCATGTGGGATCAACAATGAGCCAATTGTGATCTAACATACAGTACCAAGTACTGATTTGTATGACTTAAGACCCCCATTCACGATCAAACATGATGTTGGTCAAATATATCATACACGTTAAACATCATGTTTGCGTAAACATCAAATTGCCCCATACACGGTCAAAATGTTTGTGTGAACATCATGTTTGCGCAAACATTTTGACCGTGTATGGGGGCCTTAACGCAGTTATATAAAGCGATATACATATCAACAAGAAAGTTCTCCATTTTTTAATTTTTCCTTGACAAAGTCTCTAACCCGTTCCAACCAAAGAAATTATATTATAGTGTACATATTATATGTATACACCGTCCTTGCTTTCCAACCTACCGATGATAACAGTACAATATTAGCGCAAGCGCATAAAATCTCTCCTGTTTGATTCCCGGGACGGGCACGGACAGTAGTAAGTGGGGGGTTGGATTAAGGCTTATTTAAATATGCTAAATAATAAAGGACACAGCTCTGTTTACAAAACGTACATGGGAATCACGATGCATATGAGAAAATGTTCGATTGATTTTTAATCATGTAAAAAGAATGATAAGAACAATATCTAACGTTAAAAAAAGGAGGGAAAAAGATGGATAAAAACATATGGGGTAAAGTGAAAAAAAAGGAATTTAATTTTCAAAGACCCAAGGACCAATCAGGAAATAGTGCAGCTGAGCCACCGAAAAACCTTTTTCCTAAGGATATTGAGTGTCCAATCAGTGCTCTTGCTGATGAAACACCCTCCATTTTCTTTTCCAACGGAATTACAGGACAATGCATGGCCAACTCAAAGAGCACTTTAAAGCTTTTAGACTATGAAAGGGACATAAGCTTTAGACTAAGCGAAACAACATTAGAAGGCAAAATGTAATTGCGAACTTTAAAAGTACAAAGGTTTTAGGAGAAGCAAGAAGAACTTGTAAAGTTGCGGGAATTAAAACAAAGCTCCCACATAAGTTCAACAAGAGTAAAGTCTTAGAGGGAATAGGTTCCTTCTAGTACTATGTCTTTGTGCATGTAGAACTAAAAGGAAATGTACAGAAAAAACATTAAAATTAAAAAAATAAAGTTTCTAAAACCAGGGAAAAAGCTTACTTAATGGTTTTTAAAAAAA
>KZ651075.1:268349-282881 GCA_001010745.2 Gerris buenoi | reverse complement strand
AAGAGATATATTTTATAATATTTTAAATTAATTGGCCGGGTAGGTAGAAAACAGTCCTATTTCAATCCAAACTCCTTTAACAAACATACTCTTTCACTATAAACTCATCATAATCAACTTTTTTCTTATCTATATTCAATATATATTTATAGTAAGACGCTTGCTTTAATTATTCAAATAATGATTTTCTTTTAATTTTGCCTTCAAAATTCAAAAGTAAACAGTTCGTTACTTTTAATTTTGTCTCTTTTCTAACTCCGCCATGTATAAGTAGTTAGCAATGTATACGTACTTAGCAGTGTGATTTTAAAATGTATATTTAATGAAAAAATTGTAAGGAACTTCGTTCCTACCGGGTGTCCCGCGACACCACATGTATTTTTTTACACCTATATCTTCAAAAGTACTCATCTGATTTTTATAAAATTGGGATGGTTAGTTGAAAGTAGCACACACTTAGCCCCCAGATTAATTTAAACCGTCAACGCTTTCGCTTAATTGATACTTAAATTCATGTAAAAAAATCAAAATAATTTTGATTGATTTAAATAAACGCGGGGAAACTTTAAAAATAAATTTCATAATTATAAATAAGAATTAACACCATTAAATCGAACAAATTGTACTTGAGGAAGCTATATACCACACTAATTGGCTGAATATTTAAACCTAATATTATAAAAACCATTTATCCTACTATAATACTGTCAAACAAAAATCGTATACTACCAAAGGATAACGATCAAATTGAATACCTGTATTCTATTCTAATGACAAGTTATCGAAATAAAATGCAGTAATTAAACTTGAACGAAATTTAATATGCCATCGCATGAGTAAATAAACTTCGGCAATATTTCTGGATGTTGAGAAATATAGCCCGGGCATTATTGCCTTAAAAATTAGTTGCTCGTTTGCAAAAAAATATAAAAAGTCTTGTAAAAGAGCAACTAAATTTTACGACAATAATGACCGGGCTACATTGTTCAACATCCATAAATATTGCTGACAATATTTTCGTATTTATTTCTATCTGTATAGCCTGGTTCAACTTTTTTTTTCAAAACACAGCAAAATTTACGGCAATCTCGCGGACGGAGAGAAACCGGGTTCGATTACCTGCCGATGTAAAGTTATTTTTATGATAAATTTTGATTCAGTAATACAATTAAATGTACCAACGAAATCACGGGCAATCTATAGACAGATACTTACGGGCAATATTTCGGCAACTTTTGATGTTTAAATTGTTTTATACTATATCATCTACCGAACCCGCTCTACAGAGCTCCCATGTGCTCTCAGAGCTCATTAAGACAGACTGGCCCTACTATTATACGAAGGGGCCCACTTAGGTCTTGATTTAGATGCCTTGATCTTGATTGGTCAGGTCAGGATAACCTCCTGCTGGTGGGAACACTCAGTTACCGTACGTTGAAAAGTTAATGTGGTTAAATGTATAAATACTTCTTACGTAGGAATCAATAATTTACTTTAATAAATTAATATCTTGTGACAATACCAAGTACTAATTTCTATGACATGCACAGTTATGTCAATCGTCACTCATATCAACAGGATATTCCCTACTATTAAGTGGCTTGAATGTTTTTAATAGGGTGCGAATCACCGTCTATGGGTGCGANATTATAACAAAATAAACAAATAATAATTTGAATATAATAAAATTAAGGGTTAAAAACCGAATTATTTCGAGAGACAGATCCGGGTTAGGTTTGTTCCAATTTAGAATAAATCCCTAAATCCTCTTAAAAAGGGCTAAAAAAAAAAAATAAAAGCGAAATGGTACGCAGTAACACTCAAACACGTGGAAAAACATGTAAAATACCAAAGGAACTGAGAAAGAAATCTATGAAATACTACGCCCCGGTGTGCGGTTCACTTCCACAAATACCAATGCTAATACTCTAAAAACTCTAAACTAATACCAAAGTTAGTTTCAAATCCTCATAACAACTTCAATTCCGAAAATGAAAAAGTAAAGATATAATACGCAGAAATAATGTGGTATTTCAAATTATACCATTCATGTAGGGAAATGTACAACTCATTAACGGTATAATGGTATAGTAACACCAATTATAAACCATTTAGGAAATTTTCCTGACCACTATTCCATTTAAGCCTCAATTGTTCGGTTTTGACTCAAAAGGTTAAATTTAAAAAATGAATTATTTTAATAGCTATTTCCAAAATATCAGTACAAAAAAAAACAAAAAACAATTAGTTGTTTAGTCAAAACATTATATACTCTGCCAATTATTGGGGCACATAGTTTCCTCTTGCTCTATTTCGAATACTTTAACAATATTATGCTTTTACACCCCGTTCTTTTCTAATTAATTTGATTGCTTTCCTCCATTTAAAAATAAAAAAATAAATAAAAATATTACATTTTGAATGAAAAATAAAATATTTTTTGAAAAGTTTATTGGATAAAAGAACTTTTATTATTGAATCGAAAAGGAAACTTTAAAATGTCGTACAATTGACATAAATCTATACTTTAATATCGAAAAATATATAAATGTTATACTTTTCTCTCCTTCTGCCTCCTGTGCCGCTGTAGTTTTCCCTACGTTAAAATAAAGGAAGGGGAAAATATTTTTATATTAAAAAATAGGCTATAAGCGAAACGTAATTCAACTTTAAAATCTGGGCTAGGTACTTTTAATTAAACAGTTAATTAAATCTAAGAAAAGTTAAAGTTGAAAGAAATGTAATAATTTATCTAAATGATACACGAAGAAAGGAAAATTATAAAAATATATAATTTTCCTCTCTGGAAGTTGTTAAGGAAAAACCTGATTTCTTTTTTTACTATTTATAATTGAGAAAAATGTTGTATTTTATTGTTATTAAAGAGAATATATATAAAATAAAATATATTAAATGAAATGTATTTATATTTGTTAAATGAAAAAAATGTAGAAGAATCAAGAAACAAAGAGGAAACATTTATTATTAATATTAATTGTATAGATTATTTTCAAAAGTATAATGTTTTTTCTATTTTATTATTTAATTTGTTCGAAGTATATAGTTGAAGTAAGCGATGCGGATGCGAGCGTCCTATATTTAATAAGTATCATATCTGCACGAGTATATCTTGTCTCTCAGTTAAGTTTACGCTTGTGAAAATAAATAAATGAATAAATAGCCATTTATTGCAAGAATACAAAAATAATTTACACTTTATAAAAAAATGCAATAAATAAACAAAAATTCCTGTTAAAAAAAATCAAATAACATTAGTCTCATCTCGCAAACCGGCATTTCGCAGTGGCACCTTTAAAAGGTCGTGAGTTGCTTTAAGGCGGAGATACACATGCCGTCAAATTGGGGAAGTAGCTTGCACGCCAAAAGAGGGTATTTGCCAGTAACTGGCATACCAAGGATTTTTATTAAGGTTTTATCTGCTTGCATGTCAGTTACAGGCATGCCATTTAACTTATCCACGTGCAAGAAGCTTGCAAGTAGCTTCAAGCTACAGGCATGTGTACCTCCGCCTTTATGCAAGCTGATGTTTATATTTGTTTACTATAGTACATATTCTAAGTATTCCTTATACGAATTGACTTTGATAACTAATCTTTCCTAAAATAAAATTATAACACTTTTATAAAATTAAATAAATTCCAATTCTATCTATCACTTTCACTCATGTTACTTCAGTTCTTGTACAGCTATAAATCTGATGTATGGCTTGAGAAGATAACTTAAATCAAATTTGACCATTTTATAGTTAAAAAATTTGGTAATACATATTCCTTTTACGAACGCTCAGGCTAAGTTTGTTAAAGAGCGGTTAACCGTCCAAGCGTTCGAGAGCAACGTTCGCGTAAAAAAGAGCTTTAATTTGAAAATTGGAATTTTTGAACTGGGAAAAAGATTCTATCTTTATCAATTTGATAAGACAAACATTTGTTTAAGTACGCTCGCTTCAATGGATGATAAAACACGCTCTCGCATATTTTTAAAGACACACTAATTCATCACAGGTTTATAATTATTTTTAAAGTAAAATTTAAGGATTACCTCAACTATAACAAAATAACCGTAATCATTGGTGATTAAGAAGAAGAGTCATTTGAATTGACAAAAACTTAAATTAACATAAATTTTCTACTTACTAAATAGTCTTTATCCAGAAATATGTAAATGTCATTACCTGAAAAAGAAAAATATAAACTTAAATTAACATAAATTTTCTACTTACTAAATAGTCTTTATCCAGAAATATGTAAATGTCATTACCTGAAAAAGAAAAAAATAAAAATATATTAATACAAATAAATTCGGTGTTTGATTTATATATATATTTATCCGGTATTTCACTTCACAGAAATATCAATTTATCAAATACTTTTTTATCTTATCTTTTATCACTTTTATCTTTATCTAAAAGTAGAATAAAAACAAAAGATCTAAAAATAGAATTGATACGCTATTGGTTAAGTAATATAATATAAATGAAGGGCGGGGTGACATTGAGGTCCCATGGTGTAATGGTTAGCACTCTGGACTCTGAATCCAGCGATCCGAGTTCAAATCTCGGTGGGACCTGGTTACCCTTTTGGAACTATAGTAAAAATTTACTTAGTCGCATGCTATTTACCAATAGATTATCCGTGTATTTTATTTTAATGTTTTTCCTAAAATAATTGCTTTCAGAGTTCATTAAAGGTAGCGGGAGAATTGTGATCATTCTGAAAAACTTTTTTTGTCTCCGAATTCTGAAAAACTTTATTTTGTCTCCGAATTCTGAAAAACTTTTTTTTGTCTCCGAAAACTTCCTGGACAGAACCCAGTTTCAGACGTAAGGAAACATTTTTATCTACGATTGATACGAAGTATAAACATTAGTGATTCTTTATGTACTCGTAATTCATTACGCATGCGCGTCTCATAATTCTGAATAAATTCCTCTTTTTTTCCGCCTTAGGGCGGTAAATGAATGAAGAATTCTTCATCTTAACGCACGATTAGCGAGTTTGTTTACATTTAACAAAACTAATTTGGTGTTTCTTTAATGAAAGTAACTGTTTATATCGAGTTTTTTTTTGTGAAAATCAATGGGTGATTTAAGCGATTATGACAAAAATGAGGAACGCCTCCCGAAATAATTAATTCGGCACAAAATACAACTAATGAATTAATATTATCATCTTTATCAAAAGAAAAATACGAACTTACTTACAGGAAGTTTATTATTGTTTTCTGTATTTATTATTAAAATCTAATAATCGTAAATCGTAGATATAGTACGGTTCGGAACTCGTGTGNAGCATACCATTTAAAATAAAATAAATAAAAAACAAAAAAAGTATCTTCTCGTATCGGAGCAAAAATGTCAACAAGGTGTAATTGACAAAAAATACTGTAGTCGAGTAGATATAGGCACCACTTATGTATTATGTTACAAAATGTAGCAAATTTACTGGAGTTACTGACAATGAATGTAGTTTTCAGCTTAAAGATGACCCAAAGAAGGGTCGAAATATTGCAAAAGAGACCTTTTCTTATAGACCCTACTGCAATAACTTACAAATTAAATATTGTTAGTTTTTTTTTATTAATTTTTTTTTAAATAAAAAGCATAATCCATCAGTCCGGAATCGTTAATAATCCTCACTGAAGACATAATAGATATAAGACAAATAAATAAATATAAATATTAAATGAAGAATGGTCAAAATAATTTAGGTTAACCAAATATTTCAACCCTTGATTCTATGACGCCCTATTCTTTATCCCGCAAGGGATAAAATCGATTTTTGTGAAATAGAATCTTAAAAGGCATCTAATAAAGGAAATAAAAGTATGTAATATGTAAGTATGTAATTTATTTAATAAATTACTATTAGTAATGTATTAAATAGTTTATTTAATAAATTACATACTTACATATTACATACTTTTATTTTCTTTATTAGGGGCCTGTTAAAATAATATCTTTTACCTTCTAAATAAAACGTTCTGAAATTCAAATATTAAAATTATTACAGAAGATTTTCTTCATCATACTTTACCGTGATTATTTACATTTGTATGTAATTTAACAATTTACTTGTGAACAAAAGCTTTTCAAATTAAATTAAATAAATTTTACAATTTATTAAGCAATATTAAGTCTCTGAACGCGTGATGTTCTGGTTTTTATTATTTATAATATTACCTTTTAAATTTAAAATACTGATATAAGGTGAAGTGCAAAATAGAATTACTTAATAGCAAAAGTTAATACAACCTAAAATTCTAGTTCTTAGCTGTAGAAAATTGGCAATTATCATTAGGTGTTTTGTTTTACGCTAAGATATGTGGTTTATTTTATTAGTTTCAAAATGTATTAATCGTTTATATTTATCTATGTATTAATAAAGACTGTGCAGTGGTAAAGTGATTTTATAAGGAGTGATACGAGCCTCTAAGTGAAAAGAAATGTCCATCATAAATCTAATTGATAAGAAATTACAACCTACTTTCAACCAGAAATGGCCATCATAAATTTAAGTGAGAAAGATATGATAACCTACTTTCAACCATAAATCTAAGTGAGATTATTATGACAACCTTCTTTCAACCATAACATGATAAATCTAAGTGAGAAAGATATGATAACCTACTTTCAACCATAAATCTAAGTGAGAATATTATGACAACCTTCTTTCAACCATAACATGATAAATCTAAGTGAGAAAGATATGATAACCTACTTTCAACCATAAATCTAAGTGAGAATATTATGACAACCTTCTTTCAACCATAACATAATAAATCTAAGTGAGAAAGATATGATAACCTATTTTCAATAAGAACATGAAAAATTTTAGTGAGAAGATATTTGTGATAAGGTACTTTCAATCTGAACATGACAAATTTAAGTGAGAAGATGTGATAACCTACTTTCAATCAGAACATGACAAATCTAAGTGAGAAGATACTAACCTATTTTCAACCACAAATGTCCATCATAAATGTAAGTGAGAAAATACAATAACCTACTTTAAACCAGACATGGCCATCATAAATGGGTACTTATTTAGATTGTTATTCCCCTATGTTTTATTGGAATATAAATGCCATGATTAAATAACTATTATAACAAATAGATGTTTTTTCCAATGAACTGTGGGACAAAGGCACATCAAACTTCGGTTTTTATAAGGAGAGTAACAGTCTAAAGAAGAACATTCCGTACTTCTTTAGATTGCTACTCCCCTCTGTTTTATTTATAAGGGGAGTAAAAATCTAAAAAAGTGCCCATACATCCAAATGAGAAGATGTGATAACCTACTTTCAACTAAACAAATGACCATCATAAATTTAAGCGAGAAGATATGATATCTGCTTTCAAAAAATTGTTGAATTCAACTTTAGTTATATACATGGCTAGATTGCTAAAGAGGTGCAAACATATTGTAGATGAATAATTAATTTGAAACGTTTTAACCTTAATTTAAAGTCATTTTGTAGTAGTACAACTTTTTTTTAATTAAAAAGTCATCAATAAGTCAAAAAAGTATTTAAAAAATTAAATCTACGAAAACAATTAATAAACAATAGAACTTAAATGTGTCGTTTTCTTTTCTTTTTTTTCATATTATATTTCTTTAGTTTAGTTGTAGTGGTGCCAGCAAATATGAACTACCTTCATATTTATTTTAATTAGTTATTGTTATATTTGTATTGTTTTCGTAAATATATATATTTTTTTAATTGGATTGGAGCAATTCATTTACAATTTAAAAAAAAAAAATACATATATAAATTTATTTGGTTTCTTTTTTTTTTTAAAAAAAAACCTCTTTGAGTCTATCTTATGGAGACAGATTTTATAACTGTTTTCGACTTAAGGATGATTTTTTTTTAATATAAAAAAAGTTGCTCTACGACTGAAGATGACTTTAAATAAATTATTTATCTACAACTCTATTTACACTCTCTAGCTACTTATATACAGAATTACAAGGGTCAACCATATTAAATTATTATTCATATAATTTTCCTTTTCATTGTTCATTAAAATTGTACAAAAAATATCAGTTAATTATAGCAGTAAAAGTTATCAAAACATAAAAATTACGAACTAAAAAAAGAATGTGAAACTAAATTTTAAACAAATCGAAGATTGGAGCAATTCATTTACATTTTTTTTAAAAAAAAATTGATATACATAAATTAATTTGGTTTCTCAAATTAAACAATCGTCAACAATGTCTAATGCCCCTTGGTCTATATAACGCTTCATATTACTTCTTTTCGCCAATATTTAATAGTTTAATCAAAACTTTAGTTGACATTCAGCACTTGACAGCAATGAATAAGTAACTTAAAAAGCAGTGCTAAATTATTTTCGATATTTCATATTGACAACCTATTAAATATAATCGCGTAATAAATAAGTAGTGTACAGAAAAAACTACGTCAAAATTTTTGTCAAAAACCCAACATTTAAAATTCATGATAGGGATAATTTTTTAAGGGACGAACAATTTCCTAATGAGCTTGGATCATAATGATCTCAGAATAAACTAATCAATTTTCTTTATTTATAGTTACTTTTCCAAACATTTTTAAATACATTTTTCTTATCAATATGATCATTATAATAAATCTTTCGTTACGATCTAAACTCTACCGGAAATTTTTATTTATTTATTTTTTTTAAATCCATCTATTTTAATTAATAAAAAACCAAAAGGAAAAGGAAAATCAACTAAAATAAAATAAAAAAATTGATAAGTATAAAGAATTATTATCAGAGCATTTTTGCTTGGATGGAACTTGGAGGAGTGGATCAATTACTTCTTGGATGGTAGAAGGAAGGGGGGAAGGGGTTTGGTAAAATTGATTCCAAAAGACATTTATCTTCAGTAAGAGAAGGCGAGAAGGTACTTCAGTAAACGCGCACAGAAAGCAATTACTGGGAATAGTCTTCAAGGAGGGGGGTATAGAGAAATCGACGAAGGGAAAACCCCCACGAAGGCCAAGAAATAGGGAAAATAATTCAGCCCTCGGTATCATCTACGGCATCCAACCATAAAATCATATTATGAGCTCCATGACGTCCTTTCCCCATACTTCATGGGCTCCAAACCGTAAAAGGCTATAAGTCCATAAACGCGGTCGCACGCATCGTTAAACGTTTTATTTATCGGCGCTCATTTTCTTCTTTTTTTTTTTTAAGAAAAAGGTCAGGTCAATATATATTAAAGGTGCTTTTTTACTCTCAAATAGCATTTACTAGTGGTTTTCACCCATATATTTTTAATAGAAAAAAATTGAAGGGCCACCCATTTAATTTTCTTAAAATCACCGTTTTATCAACATGACTACTTTTTAAAGTTAAAAATTATTTAATGGTTAAAAGAATTTTATAGTTCTGTGTCTGGCTCAAGCTAAAATTTTGATTGTAAGTTAATCATAAAATAAAATCACCAACAACAAATGTTTTATTTAATAAATATATTGTGTTTCTCTCTATGAACAATGTCATTTTCAAGATCTTAAATACAAAATTAGTAAGTAGACCAAAAATCAAATTGATGTTAGTTTGTCACTCACTAGGTGACCACTTTGATATTGAGTAATATTTGACTAACTAACCTATGAAGTACAAACTAACATCAGCTTGAATTTTGGTCTACTAACTAATTTTGTACTCAGGATCATGGTAAACACATTTCCCACCACAATTGGTGAGACATGGCCGCTCTCCACTTTTTTTTTTTTTTTTTTTTCAAATGCCTACTAACTTAGCTGACCACATATTCTTAAGAGGCACCGAAAGAATAACTTTATAAACATAATTCTGTCAGATACTTTTTTGAACGCTATCTCCTGGACTATAATCCTACTAACTTTGGAATAATTAGTGAAGAACTTATGACTACCAACAAATGGATAAAACTAGTAATCAATTTGAGTATTTGAAAATTATCATTAATCAATTTTAAACATTGGGTAAGAGTTAAGGTTTAAATATAATGAATGAATACATAGTATTTACCCATTCTCTTTAAAAATGTATATGAGAATATGTATCTTTGTTTTTATAATTTTCAACATATGTATAGTAAAAACGTCATTCATAATTTATTATTTTAGGTATTGAAAGTCTTTCATTCATACAAAGTCAGATGATTTAGTTCATGATGTACCTCTAGGTACTCTTATAATACTGATTAAGGTGTAAGCATATTGTCTAATTCATTGATAACCATAAAGTTAGTTAATAAAAATGACGAACAATCAAAATTTATAAATCAAACACTAATTAAAAAAGCTGACAAATTACTGTAATATAATAATGACTATAAATATGGAAAAGAGATAGTATTAGTTTTAAAATATTTATTTTAACTTAAAAATAACTTGCTAATTTAAATCTAATTAATAAAAAAAAATGGTTTGAATAATGAAACAAAAATGCTTGCAGAACATCCATGAGACTTGAACGATAAACAGTATATTTGCGAATAAACATCTATCTACATAAGAAATGAAGCAATCTATGTCGGATAAAATGCAATAAAATACGGAATTTTTCTTTTTACTACTTCTCTTATATATAACATAAAAAAAAAACGAAAAAAAGAGAGTTAGTACCGAAAAGAGATAAAATATGGAGACAATAGCTTGTATCTCCATTCCAATTTTCCACTCTTCAAACAAAAATGGAAGAGAAAGGATTTAAAAAAAAAGAAAAAAACAGATTTATGAAAGGATACTCTTAAAAAAATGGATACAGGGTGATAAAAAAAATAGGCAAGGATATAAATCAAAGGCTTATTCTGTTTGGAAAACTCTGTTGAAAAGATGAATTGAACTGATTTTACATACTAACTCTACACCAACCTAGGAAATAAACTTTAGTCTGAGGAAATTGCAGTCAAATGCTTCACTATTTATCGCATAGACTACAAATGACTAAAGAAGGATACATTGTTTTTAAAAAAAAATACAATTTAAAGATTCCTGCAATGTCGGCAAATTAAATTGTTTTCTGTTTTATACATTATACAAGTAGTCAAGGAGAAAGCGAGGAAAAAAAGGGTCTGACTAACATCAAGCTAGAATTTTGTGTATAAGTTATTTGGAAATTCGAACTCACCCCAGATAGTCGTGTTTGGTTATAGTCAATTAAATATTTGATTTATTTTTATTTTTATTTCATTGCAATTCTATATAAGATTAATATACAAAAATGTACAAACTTAAAACAAATATAACTGGATCAAAATTTTACTATTCCTCACCTATGGTAGAAAAAGTATTGTTTTCGAATAATTTTTTTCGGGATTTCAACTAAATTATCCGTTTTGGGTGTTTTAAAGACCTCCTGAGTGGTTTTTTGCAAGTCTTTATGTATCTATGTGCGTTACTGTCGTAGCGCCCAGGGTATTTAACCTAGAGTTGAATCTTCGCAAAAAAATCAGTCCTTTCTTCTAGTTGCCACCCGGAAAATCAACATTTTCCGCCATCTTATACCCAGTTTGTTGAGTCAGCAAACATTTTAAAATAAATTGAATAGTGGTCCGATGGAGTTAAAATTAGTCACGAATGTACCTCTCTGAATGTCAAAACAAATCCACTAAATTTAATTTCAATATTGGCCACCATTTTGAAGTTATAGATTTTTAAATTTTGAAATTTCGGCGGTTAATAATACCGTAAATATAAATACATTTTTGAAAAATAGCATATCGTTAGAACTGTTAAAAAATGTGGAACAAATATAAAAATAACCCGATGAAATTCCAATAATTTGTTTAAAATTTACAAGCAAACATAATTATTAATAGTAGGATTTTTTGTTAAACTTCAAAGTTTTATATCAGTGAAAATACCGCCAAAATTCCAATAATTAAATAAATAAAATAAATTTATTTCGATTGGATCTCAACTCCTTTTTTATTTAGATAGGATCTCTACTCCATTTTTATTTCAATTAGATCTATACTCAATTTTAATTTTGATAATCCTTTGGTGTAAGGATCAATTCAAATTATAAAACTACTAAAGTCTGTGCAGTCTCGTGGAGTCTAACATACTCAGCTGATTTAAATGAATACATATTTAGTAAAGTATCATACTCCAAGACAAAATGGAAAAAATAACTTAAGCTCTAAATTTGTTGTTGGGGCTAAAAACTAGAATAAAATAATGTAAAGATACGTAAAATGGAAAAATAAAAAAGGAGAGAAAATAAATAAGGATTATACAACATAAAGATAGTAATTTTTTTATTTGGGTAAGTCGATTTTTTAAAATTAACATGAGTTAGACTATTACTTCATTTAAAATAATTACAGCAGAATAACTTTACTGTACAAAAGCCGGCTTGAATTATAAGTGGTCATTTTTAAAGTCGGTAATCGAGATTAAGTGTTAAATACTTGTGGGAAAAAAAGTCAGTGAAGGAGAAGTTGAGACAGCTGCTTAATTCTGTCCATTTGTTCTTAAGTCCTTTGGGTCAGATTTAAACAAACGTTTTAACTTTGACACTAAATCTTTCTATTTTACACGCTATGCTTACTAGCACGAAGGTGACCATTTCTGGTTGAAAAGTTAGTTTTATACGATACATTTACTGTTAGAAGGAAAAACGATTTATTATTCCTGTGTTCCAAAAGTTTATTTTTTCTTCTTTTTTTTATACGGTATATAGCCAAAAAGTAGTTTTTTTTCTCTTACACAGAGTAAAACGGAAGCAGTCTTTCTATGCAGACAGCATAGAAAGACAGCAGTAGTCCAGCAGCAGTTCTTTCATTTCAGCAGTAGGTTTTTTTAATTTTTTTTATACGGTATATAGCCAAAAAGTAGTTTTTTCTCTTACATAGGGTAAAACGGAAGCAGTCTTTCTATGCAGACAGCATAGAAAGACAGCAGTAGTTCGGCAGCAGTTCTTTCTGAACAGAAAGGAAACGAAAATTATTATTCTCTGATTTCTAAAACAGATTTCCGCTTGGAAGGGACACTAATGGGTACAAAAGGTTGAAACTTATATGAGACCAACAATGGACTAATTATGACCTATCATTCAAATTTTATTAAAATCAAACGGTTAGTATGCTGGTTTTGCAAAAATTGAGGACTGACTGACAGACAGACACGGTACCAAAAATATTCCCAATTTTCTGTCCAGGGATATTTAAAATTGAAGAATATTAAAAAGTGGAGTAATAGGCATAGATTAGTAATAAGCATTTGAGAAAAAGAAACCGACGGAGAGCGGCAATGTCTCGCCCATTTAGGTGAACAATGTGATTTTCATGATCCTGAGTACGAAGTTAGTAAGTAGACTAAAATACAAGTTGATGTTAGTTTTTCACTTGATAGGTTAGTTATAAAAACATTACTTCAAATCAAAGAGGTCACCTATTAAGTGAGGAATTAATATCAACTTGAATTTTGGTCTATTAACTAATTTTGTAGTCAATATCATAATAAAATCACAGTGTCTAACACAGGTGAGACATGACCGCTCTCCACATTTGTTTTCTTTTTTTTTATAAAGAATACCAATTACCAACCTATGTCCTGCAGTCGAACTTTTACTAGAATTAATGTGACATGACATTGACTAACAGGAACTTCTTTAGATTGTTACTCTCCTATCTATTTTTTAGAACATAAATAACTGACTAAATAACAATTAAGACAAAGGGCGATGTTTAGTCCGATTTACTTTAGGACAAAGGAATTTCACACTTCTGTTGTTATAAGGGGAGTAACAATGTAAAGAAGAACACTTTGTACACCATCTTTACATTGTTATTCCCCTATATTTTTATAAGGAGAGCAACAATCTAAAGAAGTGCCGACTAAAAAAGTAGGAAATAATGTTAAATTTAAAGAAAAAACAGAATGCTTTTATAATGAACAACTAAAATGAGAAACTACTTTTTATAAGCAGCTGCAGTACTACAATTGACCAAAGTATACGCATAAGTCACTAAAAATTAAAGCGTAGGACGCTTATTTACAATACCCTAACCCATAGAGAATAGACTTAAAATAGAGTTGACATTTGGCGCGATTTCTTGTCCCTTCATGAAAAGCATGAAAAGTGACATCTGCGCTATCTGTTGTTCGTTGCATCAACTAAAAAAGGGGTGGGGATGAAATTCCTCTATGCCTCTACTAGGTGTCGCTAGTTGTCATCCCCTAAAATTCGCATTTTATAAATACTATGCTTAGTTATTACAAGTGTCACTTTATTTTGTTTTTTATCACATCTTTTTTTAAACATTTTATTTAGTAACAAAATGTTCATATAAAGTAATTTAGTAACAACTTGTAATAAACTAAGCATAGTATTTATGAAATGAGAACATAAAGTAAAGAACAAACCTAATATACTTTTTTGTCACAACCTTTTTATTTTATTATTTTATTATTGGTGTTAGAGCAGCCTGGAACACAGCATTTTCTGAATCTTCTGACCATAGTAAAAGGAAATTGATGTCGGTGAATTTAAAGAAAACAACAAATTATAAGGCTTCG
>KZ651075.1:235362-251066 GCA_001010745.2 Gerris buenoi | reverse complement strand
TATATAATCTATCATATATAAAATCTATAGCTCTCAATGCGTATGATATATATCTCTGTAAGAGGATATATCAGGTATATATTGACAGAAGGGTATAATATGATTAAAACGAGCAAGGTGTGATGTATAGGAAATGTTAATTAGTACACACATATTGCATTAACAGATCGGTTGAAAGTGGAGGAGTGACGGACAGGGGGGTAGGTAATAAGCATCTCAACTGTATCCTAACAATATTGAATAGTCATGTACCTTGAAATGGATTTCCCATCTCAACTTAAGTGCAGCTCTTCTAGTCATGCCCTTTTCACTCTGTCACTTGAATCCGTGTCAAACTTTTAAGTGTATGGCAATGTTTTCATATAAACAATTTATAAACAAATTTAATAAAGAGCTTCATTTTAGTCTAAAATTTATTATAGACATTTTAATTTTTATTCCATTCATTATATTTCGAAATATAACAAATAGTACGTTTTGTTAATCAAAAACCTTTTAATATCTAAATTTAAATACGGGGGAAAAATTACGTAATTAATACAATATAATATGTAAATTTCATATTTAAATTGTTTCTCGACAACGGTGCCGACCATTTTGATTAAAAAAAAATTAAAAAGTAGTCCATTTAATTACAAATTAAACGATATAAGCGGTAGGAGAGAGGCCAGGTTTGAGTCCCCTAATAATAAATGTACTAATAATTCAATGTATCTACGAAAACTAATACACGAAAAACACTGGACTAAGTAATGAAGTAAAATCTTATATGAGAAAATATGTCTGAGTTGTCTCGTAGACTTTTTTTTATAGACTAAATAACTATTAAGACAAAGGATGTTTAGTCCAATGTATTTTTAGACAAAAGAATATCACACTTCTGTTTTTATAAGGGGAGTAACAGTCTAAAGAAGAAAATTCCCTGTACAAACTTTGCATAACTTTGTACCAATCATAACTTTGTACTCTGGGCGTGTTATGTTATAAAACATAACACAACTGCAAGTTTCAAATATTTGTGTTAGGTACTCTTGGTGATCAGTTACGAACAGCCAGACAGACAAGCTTAAGAATGTATAAGGGTTCTCGATTTGCCTACGGACTCTAAAAATAACAAAATAAAACTTTCAATAGAAATGAAGCCCCTTTTTGGCAATTTACAAAACTAAATAAATAAATAACATCCTTTAATACATAAATATTCGACAAAAAAAATCAGTTTATATACCCTACAAAAATTATATGGCTGATTTATTCTAAACTCATGGATTTAACAAATTTATTAACACATGAATAAAGGATTTATAAAAAGTATCCCATTTAATTTTAACACCTACAATAAAAAAGGATTATGAGCATAACAAAAGGAACCTAGTTAAAACAACCAACATAAAACCTGTAAGACCAACTAAAACATTAATTCCCCAAATATTATGCAGTAATAATGTTGGTATTTCATAATAGGATTAATACAGCGAATAATTTCCCACCAGATGTCACCATTATACGAATAAAATTTTAACTGAATTAAATTTATCTGCTTGAAAATCGTTAAAGGTTAACTCTATCCTCTTGTATTGCATGTAAAACTAGTAATTTAAAGCGAGATGCCATATTCATAAAACTAAGTTTTAGTAAATAACAAAAAATAGTCTGCCCATTTGGGTGGCACATAGCTTCCTTGCATTCTATAACTTACTTAAGTTATATAATTTAAGCTTTAATAACTCATAATTTCTAATTTACTTATTTATTGCCTCCATTTATTTTACATCTTTCAAAATTGATAATAGTGTTAATAAAGCAGAAAAAGTTGAAATTAACATGGAGCCATCAATGAGCTACGGTTTGACATAACATCATAATTTCTTAAAAATCAGATGAGATTTAAAGATTATGTGATAATACATGTATGTGTGCGCGTATGCGTATGTAGAAGAGAATCTAATGAGTGCAAACGGTTGAAACTTAGAGGGACCAACAATGGGCTAATTATTACTTTCCATCCTAATCCTAAAATTCGGACGAGTAGTTTTGAAAATATGAAGGACGCGGAATCAAAAATGTTCCCTGATGTCTGAACAGATTTCAATCTTGGAATTTTTCAAATCCGCTACCATCTGTTACCTTTGGTAAGCTTGGAAGTATAAACCTGTCCCAAGTAAAACCTAATACACTTGACCGATTTTAATTAAAATTGATAAACCTATATCATATAAGAAGAATACCATAAGAGTACTGTTATAAAACCTAAGAAGAAAGAAAGAAAGAAAAGAGAAATAAAGAAAGAAGAAAGAAATAATAAAGAAAGAAGAAAGAAAGAAAGAAGAAATAAAGAAAGAAGAAAGAAATAATAAAGAAAGAAGAAAGAAAGAAAGAAGAAATAAAGAAAGAAGAAAGAAAGAAAGAAGAAAGAGAGTAAGGAAAAATAAAGAAAGGAAAAATAAAGGGAGAAGAAAGAAAAAAATAAGAAATAAANTGGTTTATTACTGATAAAAAACATTGTGACCCCCCGGGGGATCGAACCCGGGACTTTTAGATTGAAGACAAGAAATTATTATATACATAATGGGACTTACTCATCTACAAAACCCTAAAAAGTACTTGGACTAAGTACTTCACTGTGATTTTTTTCTTTTTTTATTGTATTTTAATAAACTATATTTCAAAAAAGATATATTTAAAAAAACCAACACTTTTTTTGACTGTCAAACACAAATTTTGAGCTATGATTTTTATTGAACTGGTATGCCAAATTTTATTGAAATCAGTCCACTAGTTTGGGGGTCCAATTGTCAGTAAAACTACAGACAGACAAATGAGAAATTTAAAACAACATTTTCTTTGGATTCTGGGGACCTCAAAACGTTTAATAATCGTTTAATCTCAAAATTTAATTTTCTCACCATCACAATACTTCCTCTTTATATGAGAAAGTAAAAAAGATAATTCTGAGACAACACATAAAACAAATCTTTTCCTTACAATGTAACTAGTCTTTATCCCTGATATATCTGAAAAGATTACTAGAATAAATCCATAAAAAGATTTTTTAAACCTATAATAAAAAGTAGCTAAAGTTTATTGGTTTAACAGTTTTTATTGCCTTGTCAGTTGTATTTATAGAGGAGAGAGCTTAAACTCTCTTCCAGATATATATAATGACTTTAACAACCCACTATCACGAAAGCAAGTTCTAAAAACAGAACAATTAGTCCCATGATGTTTTCTTTTTGTTTATTCAATGACTATCATTAACTAAATTTTTCATTCATGAAAATTAGACGACAGAAAACTAGTTATTAACTTTTTAACTAGAAAAAGTTGTGGAGCGAGATTTGCTTTGCAAAATATGTATTTATACTTTTTTGGAAAAAATAAAAAACAAATTAGAGAGAAAAAAAGGTGATATAATAAAAACTAACAATCTTTTGTGAGTTTTTCGTTTCTTTTATCGGAATGCTAAAGCGTCTTATTTTTTATTATTATTTTTTTTTTTGTAAAAAAAAGTTCTTTAATCACGAAAGAAAAAAAAATGTCAGGGTGAACTGGAAAAAGGGTTTCTTTTACTTTTCAAATAAGTTTTGACAGTAAGCAAAGAAGAATCTCTCGCATTTATCTTTAAAAGTTCGATTTTATAAGCAAAAGAAAAAAAGCCGATTTAAATGCAGATTTTTTTTTTTTTTTTATTTATTTATTTTATTTTTTTTTATTTTTTTTTTGGTTCAAATAGGTAAATAAGAAAAAGGGCATTCCATCACTCACCGGTTTGTTTCTTTAGTGAAACCTGATTAAAAAAAAATCTTACATTTATTTTAGTATACATTAATTGAAATTGAGGACAGATAAAGAAAGATTACAAAAATATTTTAGAATATAAGAATAGTGATTTAAAAAAGGAAGTAATGAATTAAAAATAGATTTTACGGGAAAAAAGTGGTATGAAACTCTATTACAAATAAAAAGAGTGCAAATTACATAGTTTCCACACGCACTATTACCAAAAAAGTGTCACCAAGAGCTTGGAAAAAAATATACATATAATTTCGACTGTGCCTGTGCATGCTCAGAACTTTTTAAGTAAGACGAATTTCTTCCTGGCTGTTATCTTTGATTTTATTCTACAAAATTGTCACAGTTTACATATTTATATTATACATATTTATAAAATTATAAATATGAAACGCGAGTGGAAGAACATTTAGTTTTAAAAATAACATAACCTGATCAAAGAGTTCACATTCTTCTTCATCTTTCATACTTATAGTTATAACCATACAGGAAGGTAATCTATCCTACTAGATTTTGCAAGTTCGAGGCGACACTTGTTTAGGTTCCGTAGGCAAAACCAAGGAACCTTATATTTTCCTGTGTATGTCTGTCTGTCCNTAAAATATTGTTAAATAAAAGAAAGTAAAAATAATAATGGGATGGAGAAAACTCATACCTATTTTCTATTGTTCCACTGTAATTTATTTCAAAAACTCCATACACAACGCGAGCGAATGTTAAAACAAAAAAACTTTAGTTATAATATGTGAAGAAGTGTAAAAGTGTTAAGTTTTGAAGAAACTTAGAACGTCATTTCTTTTCTTGCACGAAGCAAAAGTGAAGAAAATATAAAAAGGAGGGGGCGTGTTGAAGAAGTTGAGTGCAGAAAAAAAATTAAGCTCTTCTGTTCAAAGCTCGCTTTTTTATTCTACTTCTTCATTCTCTTTTACAAAGGCTTTGAACTGTTTTATTTCGTGCAATATTGTTCTTAATGCTTAGCTCAAAAAAGAAAGTTTTTTATAAAAAAAGGGGGGGGGGAGAAACAGGAGGTGAAAAAATAGGGGGCTTTTCCCAATGTACATTTTAACTTTCTTTTATGCTTAGAAAGATGTTCATCATCACCTTATTAAATATGTTTATTTGACTTTCAATCTTTTAAAGATAGAAATAAACACTTGTTATTTAATATGAATATGAAGATGAAAAAATTAACTTGGTCCGTAGGCTTCCAGGGGTATATTCGTTATAAACAGCTTAGGTTTCCGGTAGTCCTGTGTTTGCTTCGAGTCAACATCTCGATGCACCACATCCTGGAAGATGCTTCCAGTAGTGGAAGCAAAACGTTGGATTTCAACCCCCTTGCAACTCGAATTTCACTGGAAACCCAAGGTGTTTTGATTTAAAAATTAGCTAGAATGAAGACCTCAGAAACTAGAAGTGTCTCGGGAATAAAGCCTATATCATTAGATTCGTATTTAAATGGACTTAATTTTTTTTTTTTTTTTTTNAGAGTGCAAATTACATAGTTTCCACACGCACTATTACCAAAAAAGTGTCACCAAGAGCTTGGAAAAGAATATACATATAATTTCGACTGTGCCTGTGCATGCTCAGAACTTTTTAAGTAAGACGAATTTCTTCCTGGCTGTTATCTTTGATTTTATTCTACAAAATTGTCACAGTTTACATATTTATATTATACATATTTATAAAATTATAAATATGAAACGCGAGTGGAAGAACATTTAGTTTTAAAAATAACATAACCTGATCAAAGAGTTCACATTCTTCTTCATCTTTCATACTTATAGTTATAACCATACAGGAAGGTAATCTATCCTACTAGATTTTGCAAGTTCGAGGCGACACTTGTTTAGGTTCCGTAGGCAAAACCAAGGAAGCTTATATTTTCCTGTGTATGTCTGTCTGTCCATCCGTCCGTCGCCTGCTCTCACGGCTACACCTTTCGTTCGATGACTTTGAAATTTGGCATGTATATGTCTTGCCCTACCCACACATGTTATTTTTTTTTTTATTTATTTATTTATTTTTTTTTTTTTTTTCAACACCGTGGGGGGAATCATATAAAAGGGTACGTCGAGCTGATTATAAGAATATATAATTCTTTGGTTATAACTTTGATTGGGGGAGCGTAGCAAGTTTGAAGTGGATGTGAAACCCTTCTATCTCGCTTATATAGAGTGCAAAAACTCCTGATCATTCTTCGACCAAAAGTAAAGATACCACTTTTTGGAAATTTCAAAAAAAATTATTTTGGTTTTTGTTGACAAAATAGATTTTTTTATAATTATTTTGGATGTATTTATATGTTTATAGTCCGGTTCAGTGGCAAAAATTATTTTATCAGAAGTTTGATTATGTGTATTGAGAATAACAGACCCATTAGTCTAGTACTTCCTGCTAGAACGGGTAGGACGAACCACTTGTTCGAACCTTGCAATTAGGCCATCACTTAGGTCCTTTGTACGCCCCGCGGTAGAGAGTTCCAGCCACTTCACTCATCGTACCTCTGTACATTGTACCGCCGAAGCGAGTATGATGTGATCAATAGTGAGCCATATAAATCAGAGTGTCACGCCGAGGAATCGAACCCCATCTCGTTCCACTCATGATTCAGTGATAGCCGAGCAGACGTGGTTTAACCCGTACGGTTACGCTACCTCTCATAACAGACCCATAAGATAGTTCAAAGTAAGCTTTTTAGCATTTTAAAAACTACCATTAATAGGTACAACTTAAAGAATACAGTATGGCTAACGAACCTTGGCTGGGTGCTGACTAGCACAGACTTGATCTGTTTATTCACTTTCATTTCATCCCTATTTTATAAGGTCCTTGACTCCCAACGCTAACTCCTTATCTTCTAAATATTATTATATTATAAAACAGAACATGGCACGTTTACATATCCTATAATTCAGACTATTCTATAATCTTATATCCAAAAGGAAAGTAATTAAAAACAAAACACACATGATTAAATTTTAAAACAAGTTGCCAAGCTACAACTAACTGCCAAAATGAACAGTCTACAAGCACAATCAAAACTTCCACTTGGAGATATGCAGCAAAGTTAACCGTTTAACTTTAACAAACTGCAATTAAACTACAACGTATACAAAAGCAAAAGTTAATTTATTAATGAAGTCGTTGAATTAAGTGAAAAGTTAAAAGGAGGCGGTCGGGGCGGCACGCGTATTGTAGTTAATAAGTGTCAACAACTCAAAAACTCTCGGATCAACTTTAATGAGTAGACACTTGATTAAACAGGAGAAATGTGTGCTCGCGCCAATTTTCACTAATTAATTTTAATAACTGTTTATTAACTGAAGGTATATTTATAATTCTCTTGTCAATGTTTTATTTAGGTTTATATTTCAAAGAAATTTGTTCAGTTATTATAAACTTCTCTTTAATTAATACATTAAAATAAATACATATAACTCATATAATACACTAAGATTAAAGGAATAACAAAAATTGTCTCTCCACGTAAATCCAAACTGGTTTATTTAACAAATCAGCTTTCAGCCCTCATAAGGCCATCATCAGAGCCGATTTAGGAAGGAAATAGTTACATGAAAAAATAAGAAAATTGATTTAAAGAGAGGTGAGCCTATATCAT
Source organism: Gerris buenoi (assembly GCA_001010745.2). Lineage (NCBI taxonomy): Eukaryota > Metazoa > Arthropoda > Insecta > Hemiptera > Gerridae > Gerris > Gerris buenoi. The sequence goes on along the minus strand of KZ651075.1, from coordinate 243,649 downwards.
GTCGGAGATCGACATAAGACTCGTGTCGTGGAGAGACAATTTTTGTTATTCCTTTAAGATGAACTCCATAGACGCTCCTACATCTAACATATACTAAGATAAAGGTTATGGGGGCCTGGCTGGCTCGGAGGCTAGAGCGCTTGCCGTGTGATAATTCAAGATAAGCAGCCTCGAGCAGGGTCAGTAGATGGATGGGTGACCAATTCTGAACACCGCTCTGGGTTCGATTCCCGGACCGGGCCCACCTCTCAATGTCCACCCAGCATTGTTTAAACAAATGGTAAGCTCCTCGAAAGAGTGGCGCCACCAGGTTTCGGCATGGAACCATTATGATGACACTCCTGGTTGTAATACAACCAGGAGGGGAGTCATGGTTAACGACCACATCTTCATCATAGAGTGAAGATTTCGGTCCCTAAGTGGCATGAATCTTCAGGGGTAAAAGCCCCCCAGAAAAAAAATAAATAAATAAGGTTTATCATTTATTGCATATACAGGGTACATATATGTAATAAAAATGAAGTAGATTGTTCTGCACCTTAAGGGCTACAAAAAACGCTATATAATCCATAGGTTTCCCACAAGGTCAAATTATTTTTTCCACAAGGTTATTATTTTTTAAGATTGGATACCCTATTGCTCTTAGGGATTTCTTGTATCGTTGTAAAACAGACAAAATGACCTACAAGAAAAGTTTAATTTTAATTTTCATGCTCTCAAATTACATAGCAAAAAATATATACAAATATGATTTTTAAGGAAAAAAAATCACTTTTTCGTGTTTCCATAACTTGGCAAAGAAACGATTTTAAACTTTTCGGACTTCCATATTTAATAACGTTTCGTTCAATATCAATATTGTTATCCATTCATAAAATTAAACATTTTTATTGTTGCTAATGTCGACTTACAGGTGAGTATATAAAGCATACTAAATAATTAATATAAAAATTCCATTTTTCAAAAACTGGTCTTATTTTCAATTTTTTTTTTTTTTTTTTTTGTTTCTGTATTCTTTACCTTAGTTGTATCTATGTGCAAAATTTGGGGAAGATTGAATGACGATAAGCGGTTGAAAATTTGGGTAATAGGTGTGCGATGAAACTTAAAAAGCGAATAAATTTGACGCCATTTTGTTTTTTCATTATTATTATTTTGGTTTCTGTATTCTTCACCTTAGTTGTTTCTATGTGCAAAATTTGGATAAGATTAAATGACGGGAAGTGGTTCAAAAGTTGTTATGTGCATTTTTGTCATAGTTTCATATACGTAAGAGGAGGGTAAAATAAAATAAAAACACGTTTTTATGCTATTTTTGACCCTAAAGTGTCAAAATTTGACACCTAAGTGGACTCCACAAATTCTGGCCAACGAGCTCATCCTTTCTTTTGATATTATTAACATAAATTTGTTTGGATTTTTTAAATGCATCCTAGGGTGAGATATCGACTGGGGTGACACATAAATATATATATAACGTACACACATCCATAAAAAAAAGTTTTATATTTCAGGAATCGATGAAGAATGGTCTAAAACGGATTTCCGTGGTGAAAATTTTTCAAATATTCGCATTACAAAATTTTTGAAGCCATTGCAATAGCTAAATTTTCTTCGTAAATTTGCTACAAATAGCAACAGCAACAGTAAAAATGTTTCTTATTGACATTCAGCAAAGTTCACTGAAAAATCCACCTCATGAATGGATTGTATATAATACAATTTTTATTCGATTTATGAGATGTATATAATTAACTCACATATTTATAACATTAATAAAATACAGTAAGAGTTCTATTACCTCCATCTGCGTGCTGGCGACTCATTGTGAAATCATTTAAACAAATTTACAAACGAAACCGAAGTAAAATTATTATTATTATTTTTTTTTTTGAATTTTAATTTGCTTTAAAATCAACTAGATTTGTCCATTTTAGTATAAATATAAAATTTAAATTATAAACAAAAAGTCTATTAATTAAATCATTACAATGATATCTTACTTAATACGTTGGGAATCATCAATGGACCTAAATAGAAAATTTATTCTGAAAATTTAATATTAAATAAATTCAAAGAAAATATATATATATATAGGACAGAATAGAGAAGAAAGAAGGGAAAAAGAATAAGAAAGTTAAACTTCTGTCTCAAAATCCTTATCTAAAAAGTGATGATTATCTATTTTATGGATAAAATGAGAAGGTCAAAAGTACCTAAATTTTTGTTATAATAACAGTTTGATAATTAATTGTAAAATATATTTTTATAGCTATAAGCATAGCATCAATTACTAATAAGCTACAGATAAATTAATATTTTATAATGGTTACTAATGGCGTATGTTTAAAAAAATATAATAAGAATATTGACACAGCACTTCTTTAAATTTAAAATATTATTATAAGTAAATTGTAGTAAAGCTTTACTCATAATTGTATTATTTAAATAAAACACTTATTTATAGATGAAGAATAAGTATGCAACGAGAAAAAGAAAAAAAAAGTTAATTCGACAAAAATAAAAATAAAGATTAGATAACCCAAAAAAGGGGAATCTAGATTTTGTACTAGGAATGAACTGAATCGTTGGAAGAGGGGTGTCAAGGGGGAGGGGTAGGGAGAGGGTATTTGGTTGGAAATAAAGTTCTACGGGGGGATGTAGGTGGCGTCACGGTGACAGGTACCGATCTACTCCTGGAATTTCTACTAACCTGATACACCCAATACACGGGTATACAAAACGACACTGAGCAAGATAGAGGAGAAAAGAATACACAAGCTAGGGGTGAAAGTGAACAGTGAGAATACAAAACCCAATCACAACTCGGGGATTCGATCGTGTGAGAAAAAAAAAGAATAGGAGAAGAGAAGCGGTGTAGAAATAGACCCCTTCGACACACCAGTTTTATTCTACAATTCAGCACCTACCAGGTTTGTCACGTCATGGTCTTCCCTTCCTCCCCTCCTGAACTATCCCCGTAGCGAAGCTACGTGATAAATCGTACCAGAAAGAAACTTGGGGAGAAGGGACATTACATCGTATCGTCCTACATCAAAATCAAACAACGCACAACAGACAGAAAATATGTGGGGGAAGCTTTACAAAACTCAAATTGCGGTATCGTATATCGGGGTATAACACAAACCAAAAAATGAAATAAAAAATAAATTTGTTTTTCGTCTCATTTTACAATTTTCAGAATATTGAAAAATTGAGAATAGATTACTGGCAAACGTGACTTCTTCGATAAAACTGAAAACTAAATCTGCAGAGACACCAATACAGTTTGTACAGGCTTTTTTTATCAGACGTAAATTTATTTATTTTATTCTGAAAATATAACAACTTCAGTGTATTCAGTTTTTTTTTAATCGATGTGATCAAAAGAGATTGATTTATTTAAGTGACGTAATTAAATATTTATATAAAACATATACCAAATGCGAAGAATTCCGAAGATCTGAGGGGTAATATAAATTAACAAAGAGATATAGAGATATACTGTTCTTTTTATTGTTGAATTCAGAAGTAAATACCGTTTTATAAAATTATATAGAATGGAAAAAATGTTATTGATATGATTTTCGTTAGGTGACATATTTTTCGAAACGATCTCTGAAGTTTTGATCGATGAGAATGGCGTTATTTTTAGTTCCGTTTAACAGCCTAGGTCAGTGGTTCTTAACCTTTTGGTAACCACGGCCCCCTTAAAATCTCCAAATTTGATATACCTAGTACCTATCTACCTTTCGAGGCCCCCCGGTTAAGAACCTCTGGTCTAGGTCATTATTACACGTGAGTTATTATTCGGCTGCTTAACTCAATCACTCGACAAGATCATCAGTGTGGAATATGTCTCACTTCTCAGAGATTCGAACTCACGACTGGGGTTTAGAGCTTGGTTTACAAGTCAAGTGCGCCACTCGGCTATAATGCCTGGTGTTAAAATTTCTACAGAATTCATAAAGAACCTTAAACCATCTTTAGGAGTAAGTGAAGAAACTAAAAGAAGTAAGTCAAAAAATTAGCAAAAAATATTAAAAAAGATTCAATTGAAAGGATAAAATATAAACAGAGATTTGGTAAGTAGCAGCATATTATAATGAAGAATAACCAAGTTACAGATTGTTAGACGGTTAAAGAATAACAAACAGAGGCAAAAGCAATCCCCCGTCTGTTTACACAATTATCCGAAAAGGAGGAAAAGACGACATGATTTACAAGATAAGATAGAACGAGATGGAGAAATCAGGCTGAATATTACAAGACAGGAAGCCAAGGAGAGGGGGAAGGATGAGATACAATCAAAACAAAACAGAAGCAAGACATTACGGAATTTCAGGGGTGAAATCTCACCGGCATGACCCCCCTAGCTTCTTCCTTGAATTTTCAACTCATACTGTGATAATATAAATAAAACATTGAGACTAGAGTGAAAATAAAAACCAAACAGAAGAAATGCAAATCTGGTAACTGTTATAAAAGTTCTAAATATGAAAACAATTTTCAAATACTTTTTAAGAGTTGTAGGAAACATAACTAGTGATGCGGTGCATAAAGAACTCGCGTAGAAATGTGCCTTTATATCTGCCGTAATATGTTATCAATAATAATATTAGAAAATATTTCAGCGTAAACCTGTCATTCTTATTCAACCTGAAGAAAGCATTAAAATTATTTTGTCTAATATCTTTATTTAATAATATTATGGCAGGCTCGCCTATTTGATTCGGCATTTGTAATCAATATTTATTATGGTTTTTGCAGGCTCGCTACGCTCGCCTGTTTTTACCTTATATATATTTAATCGGCAGTATTTATAAATGGCTCGCTGCGCTCGCCTATTTGATTCAGCATTTGTAATCAATATTTATTATATAGTTGTTGCAGGCTCGTTACACTCGCCTGATTACACAGTATTTATATATTATAATCGGCAGTATTTATATATGGCTCGCTGCGCTCGCCTATTTGATTCGGCAATTGTAGTCAATATTTCTTGAATGGTTATTGGTTATTTTTGGCTCGCTACGCTCGCCTGTTTATACAGTATTTGCACGTAATCAATATTTAATACAATAAATGCAAGGCTCGCTACGCTCGCCTGTTTGATTTAGTGTTTGCAGTAAATATTTATTAAATAAGATTATTGTAGGCTCGCTACGCTCGCCTGTTTATACGGTATTTGTACACAATCATTGTTCAATATAGTTAATGCATGCTTGCTACGCTCGCCTGTTTATACAGTATTTATGGACAAACATTATTTAATAAAATTAAAGAAGGCTCGCTACGCTCGCCTGTTTATACAGTATTTGAACGAAATCTTAAGTTATGAATGTTTGATTCAGCATTTGTAGTAAATATTTATTAAATAAAGTTTTTTTATAATTTCGTTATATTGGCCACCATCTTGACAATAATATATGTAAAATTTTAATAGTTAGGTATTCCTATCCTACTCTTTAAGACCTTTAAATTGATGTATATCATGTCATACTGACTAAAAACTTTTTGTCCTCCACCTTATTGGCCGCCATCTTGAAAAAATGAATTATGAATAATTGAAAAATTATTGACTATTATTCTATATAATTATTATATCTATCTTTTATATACATTTAGATTAATGTAGGTATAAAATGCCATGAAGATTTTTTTTAATAGTCCACCATATTGGCCGCCATCTTGAAAATATTATGTGGAAAATTTTAATACTTAGATATTCCTTTCCTACACTTTAAGACCTTTAAATTGATGTATAACATGTCATACTGACTAAAACCTTTTTTTTTAGTCGTCCGCCATATTGGCCGCCATCTTGAAAATATTTAGTGTGAAATTTCCAAAAACTATACAGTTATCACAAATGCTGAGATGCATCTTTGTGCCAAAATTCGTTGAAATTGGTCAATTTTTACTCCAGTTATCGTTGGACAAACAAACATACAAACATACAAACTTTTCAAATCCCAAGTCTCTGAAATAAAGAACTTCACTGCGCTCGTTCAATAAAGAAAAAACATACCTTCATAGTTTGCTTTCGTTAGGTTGCTTCTTATAAAACATAGTTCCAGTTCCAGATACACTTCCTTTTATAAAATGAATATGTAATATACTTTCAAAGCTTGCTACTTATAAAACATATTGTTCCAGGTACACTTCCTTTTATAACATGGATATGTAACATACCTTCAAAGCTTGCTACTTATAAAACATATAGTTCCAGATATACACTTCCTTTTATAACATGGATGTGTAAGCTATGGGGTACAGAAGAAATTTCCTTCCGCATGAAATCTGTGATACTTTTAAATATCGTGCCAAGAAGTTAGGATTAAACAGGAGGTCTTTAGGTTTACTTTTATAGTACCTACAATATTTTGACGATAGGTGGGCTGAAGTTTCAATGAACGACATGCGAAAATTTGACGTCCTTGAATATCGTGCAGGCAAGTTACCCTATAATAGACTGGTTTTACTTGTAGTTGAAGCGAGCGTAAGCGAGCTCTTTACATTAAAAGAACCATGCATCTTGTCTGTTTGCCTGTCTATTAGTAACGTTAACGTGTCTGACGATAACTTGAGTAAAAATTGACCGATTTAGTTGAAATTTATTATACAAGTTCCTTTAACTAATGTTCAAACCAAGTTCACTGGACAGCCTTATCTGTCCAAGATTCAACGCTCGCGTAAACGTGAGCTTCAAATGTAAAATTGGAATTTCAGGACGAGAAAAAGGTTCTATCGTCACCTATTCGATGAGACAAACATTTTTTTTCTAAAACTAAACATTTTTCAGTAAAACTAACAGTGACACCGCTATGAATGAATAAAGATCTTTAAAATTATTAAAGCGTACCAAAAACGGTTTAACTAAAGGAAAAAAAGTTGTTACCGATATCATACGTTCTAACGTAACCATTTTAATAAAACTTTATATACATCGTCTAAAGTAGAGCTTTGTACCAAGTACCCCACTCTACCTCACACTACCCTCTTCCACTTATCTTCAACTATGACATTAATCCCAATTAATAAATTTCTTAATATTTAGTACTTTATTGGAATACGCTCGCTTCAATAATAAAGCCACGCGATGCCTAGTAATACATTTTGCCAATAGAAGTTCTACATTTTATATTAAATTATACCTAGCAGTTCAAATAGTAATCAAATTGGAATAATGATTCATAAGAAACATCCTCCTTAAGTTAATCTACTAAATCAAATTGGCATGTATACTAATTTTCTCCACTTCTCCGCTCATTTTTATTGGAGAAGATAAAATGCTCCACGCGTCTGATCCGACCACCGACTGATATTTTTTTAAAAAAATACTTTCCTGGACTCAGGGGACCTCAAAACGTGTAAATCCATAAAAATTCAAGACAATTCTTTCTCTTTAAAAGAGGAAGTAAAAATTATGGGATCGCATATAATACATAAATTAGTTACAAGGGGGAATAAAAACTGAAATCATTTTCTTGTAAAATCATAACTCTTTATATTCAAATATAATTGTATTAAGAACATTTTACGACACTCACATTTACTTATCTTTTTGACAAATCTCCTTTTATTCCGACAACCTGAAAGCTATAAGCTATGTTTAAGATATAATCGGCTTTCCATAATCCTACCCTTGTTTTATAATCTAAACGAAAATCCCTCCTTGTCTTTCTTTATTTTCATTTAAATTATAATAAAAGTCTTGGCCGGTATAGGAAGAAATAAACGGTTGCAAACATTCAAAATACCCTTCCTCCATTTCCCTCACGCGCTATCTTGAAAATCGCTAGATTTTTTTTCATTAAGATTCCAAGACCTGAATAATTACATAAAAATCAGAAAGTGCCGGATAAAAGGGACTTAGAATGGATGGGAGAGTAAAGGGAAGGTCCTTTTTAAGGACCTTTTTTTTCTTAATTTAAATGAATTCAAGTGTACTTTAATTAAAAGGTACTTTTCATGAAAAAGAAGAAGAACAGGAGGGGAAAAATTATAAATTTAACTTGAATAATTTAATTAATGTTGTGGATATAATAAGTAATGTTGTGGATATAATAGTTGTGGAATAATTAATGTTGTGGATATAACCTGGTTTATTTTTTAAAATTTTTAGTCTATAAAAAAGACTTGATATATAGAGTGATAATAGAATTTTAAAGATATATGAAAAAATAACGCTTTAAGCCATAACAATTTTGAAAAGTTTTCACCCTTCGTAAGGTAATTTTGAGTCTGTTTCTGTTTTATTACTTGAATTACTAATTCTTAAATA
>KZ651075.1:217313-228196 GCA_001010745.2 Gerris buenoi | reverse complement strand
TTTTTTTTTTAGTTTGTTATATATATATTCTAAGTGTCAATTCAAAATAAAATGTTATTGTAATATGTAACTAGACTATTGGCAATATGCAGTATCAAGCGTCAATAAATAATAAATGTTCAAAATCTGGCAAAATTATTATTTATTTAAAAAATAATAAATATACATAAAATATGTCAGCCCAAAATAAATGTAGCAGTTATTATTTATTGTTGTTTTTTATGTATTTGTTTTAATTCTTTAAATAATTTGCATTAGTAATAAAGCAAATTTAAATAATAATAAGAAAATAAATAATAAATTAAATTAAAAGCTGCAATTCATGTATATCAATCTATTAAAAGAAAAAAGAATTTGTAAAATAAAAAGAATAAATAAAAATTTTGTGTAATAATACCTACATATTTATCCTTTCCGTAAAGCATGGCAGGGTTAAAATGAATTATTTTTTTATTAGGGACAAACATTTTCATAAGAATTTTTAATATTATATCATACAAAAATAATAATTTTAAAACCAATTTAGAAAAAAATAAATCATGTAAAAATAAGTATGTTTTTAAACCCAACCCAATTAACCATTGACAAAAATTTTCTTAACAAAATTGATAAATTATCTAATACAGTGTTTTTTTTAACCAAATAGTTACATTTTTTCACCAAATGGTAATATTTCTCAATTCAAATTTTTCTTACCAAATATAAGATATTTCGAAATGAATTATTTTAAAATGTGTTATAGACACTGCATATTGTTCAAACCAGTTACATACTAAAAAATTGTTATAAAATTGGAACGGAATAATTATTTTTGTATTATAAAATAATTAAAAAAATAAATTTATACAAGCAGTTTTATAAACTTTTTAAGATTTTTTAAAATAATAATGACAGAGCAGTTGTATACTCAGGAAATTACTAAATGCAACATAATGAAGAAATTAGGCACAGAATAATTGTAATATTTTTTAAAAGAAGTATTTTATAGCATATTTTATACAATTCGATTAAGTATATAGTGTTGTACAATAAATAAAGGTACAACTAAATGTTAAATTTTCTAACCCAGGGTTTAGAATATTCCACTGTTTTTGAGTTCTAGACACAGTTTATTTTATGCATTGCTCTCTTGAATTTTCAGAATTAAGAACATTAGAAAGTTCAAGCGAATAATGAAGTAAAAACATGAAAACAACATTTATATAATGAAGTAAAAACATAAAAACAACATTTATATATATTATTACTAATATATATTAAGACAAAGGAATATTCAATATATTCTATGAAAACTGTAGAACTCATTGTCCTACAGTTTTCTGTATAAGATTTTGTTTGTGTTTCACGTGTTAAGACTTGATTTTGCGCACAAAATTTTGAGACTTTAGTAGGGAAGACTATTGTGTCTAGAACCAAGGGGATGGGGGGGGGAGTAAATGAGTGCCTCATTTTGAGGGAACTCGAACTCTGAGAATTTGAACCCTGATATTCAACTTAATTTATTTTAGAACTAACTTCTTAATAATGTCATAAAGTATATACATTCTGTCTAAGAACATTCGGCGAATAAGAACGCCGATTTCCTAGATTGTTTCATAATTTAATATTATACATACTTTATAAATTTATTCTTTATTTTATAATTTTAATGTCTACAATATTATATTAGTGTTATATTTTTTATATGTGATATGTATAAATCATGCTATAAATTTCTTTCTATTGCATTTATTAATTCCATGCCCATTGCTTCATTTTATTTATTTTAAAATTCATTCGAATTTATTAATTTTTTTTTTAATTGGTGATAATATGTGAAAATGAATAATAAGTGAATAGTGTAAATGAACTAATAATAATGTGAAATATTTTTTTTAATTTATTTCCGCATTCAATTACTATAGCTATGTTAGAATGATGTAATTTAAAAAAATATATATGTATATATTTTCGCTAAATATATAATAAAATAAAAATGAATAAATAATAAAACCTAAGAATTTTTTTTCTTTTTTTTTTAGTTTGTTATATATATATTCTAAGTGTCAATTCAAAATAAAATGTTATTGTAATATGTAACTAGACTATTGGCAATATGCAGTATCAAGCGTCAATAAATAATAAATGTTCAAAATCTGGCAAAATTATTATTTATTTAAAAAATAATAAATATACATAAAATATGTCAGCCCAAAATAAATGTAGCAGTTATTATTTATTGTTGTTTTTTATGTATTTGTTTTAATTCTTTAAATAATTTGCATTAGTAATAAAGCAAATTTAAATAATAATAAGAAAATAAATAATAAATTAAATTAAAAGCTGCAATTCATGTATATCAATCTATTAAAAGAAAAAAGAATTTGTAAAATAAAAAGAATAAATAAAAATTTTGTGTAATAATACCTACATATTTATCCTTTCCGTAAAGCATGGCAGGGTTAAAATGAATTATTTTTTTATTAGGGACAAACATTTTCATAAGAATTTTTAATATTATATCATACAAAAATAATAATTTTAAAACCAATTTAGAAAAAAATAAATCATGTAAAAATAAGTATGTTTTTAAACCCAACCCAATTAACCATTGACAAAAATTTTCTTAACAAAATTGATAAATTATCTAATACAGTGTTTTTTTTAACCAAATAGTTACATTTTTTCACCAAATGGTAATATTTCTCAATTCAAATTTTTCTTACCAAATATAAGATATTTCGAAATGAATTATTTTAAAATGTGTTATAGACACTGCATATTGTTCAAACCAGTTACATACTAAAAAATTGTTATAAAATTGGAACGGAATAATTATTTTTGTATTATAAAATAATTAAAAAAATAAATTTATACAAGCAGTTTTATAAACTTTTTAAGATTTTTTAAAATAATAATGACAGAGCAGTTGTATACTCAGGAAATTACTAAATGCAACATAATGAAGAAATTAGGCACAGAATAATTGTAATATTTTTTAAAAGAAGTATTTTATAGCATATTTTATACAATTCGATTAAGTATATAGTGTTGTACAATAAATAAAGGTACAACTAAATGTTAAATTTTCTAACCCAGGGTTTAGAATATTCCACTGTTTTTGAGTTCTAGACACAGTTTATTTTATGCATTGCTCTCTTGAATTTTCAGAATTAAGAACATTAGAAAGTTCAAGCGAATAATGAAGTAAAAACATGAAAACAACATTTATATAATGAAGTAAAAACATAAAAACAACATTTATATATATTATTATAATAAATGTAATAATACGCTTACATAACCATTCTGTTTATAAAAAAATTAACTACTACCGTGGTTAGCACTTATGCCTGTTAAATCAGAGGTCAGTGGATCGAGACTCGTCCATGTGGAAGATTTGGCAGTTGATTTACAGGTAAATCAACTGCCGGCAGTTGATACACCTACATGTAATTTCTTTTCATCAAAGCCGGTTTACTCTACCGCGCCTAAAGAAGTTTCACATTAAAAATTTTCGAAGTTCCGTAAAAATTGCAATATGGGCAGGACTTTGAATGCAAAACATGCTATGTGTTGTGCCATTGATTTATTCTGGAGCTACTTCCTCCATTCGTTCCGACGGTCGAACACAAAGTTTCATGGGAAGGATTGTGGGCATGAAGACCGAATGTTGGACTGCTTAACTAATAATTATTGTTATTTATTAAAAATATCTTTTATATAATCGAGTAGTGTCCCGACGACAGGCGACGGTGACTCGCCTCTAAATGATTTATGTCTTAAATCATTATGTCTTATCATTATTGTCATCATTATTGTCTTAAATCTTATGTATCTAAATGATTACCGGTGTGGAAATCCCACACATGACTTCCATGAAATGTTGCCGTGTCAATACGTGAGCAAGAGAGAACTCTGTATAAACTACATCGTACAAACAGCTAATATTGATTATAGTTTTGCAACAAAAATTATAATGATAATAAACACAATAAAAAATATATATTTAACATAAAAAAAATGTTACCCTAATAAATGTCGGTAGTATGTAAAAAGGTTAGAGGATATATGTGCGACCGTTACGATGTTTAGAGGTAAACTAAAGTAAAAGATAGGAGTTTTGTTTACATCTAGAGTTCAAGGAGAGTTTATGCGAAAACAAAACAAATTGATTAATTTTTATTCTTTATAACAAAAAACTTTATTATTCAACGTTTGTTTAAATTTTCTTTATACATACTTGTTATTAACTATAGAATATGAGAATATATGTAATAATAAAAGAATTTTAAAATCACTTGTTAAAAAGGATTGTTTACAAAGTAAATAACACAGTATTTTTTTACTTTTAAATTTCGATTCTTCTTTATAAGTACTACAAACAATTACAATAATAAATACTCGTTTTAAAGGGCATTAATGTGCGGTTTTAGCACCTCAATCAGAAATTAAATCGGTCAATTATTGAACATGATATAAGAGCTCAAAGTCAAAAATTTAACAAAAATAAAAACATGTCCCTATTTAAGGTAGAAGGAATGGTCCTACGGCAAAAAGTCATAGGACCAAAGTTGTAGATCTTTTAAAATCAGTTACCGCTGGTGCTATCCGCTTTTCGATACGACTTACAGTTTACCCGTAATTAGGTACCGAAAAAACCCTTAAAAAAACACTAAAATGTCAATATCTTCCAAACCACTTGTCCGATTGTGCTCAAAAAGTATAGGTACAATCTATTATATAGGACGCATATATACCCCAAAGGGTTTATTTTAAATCAAATAAAGCCTACTGAAGTTATCGTCGACAGACCGATTTCGTGCTTAAGTGGCTGTAGCGTAATCTACGATGATGTGGTTTGCGCCATCAGTTTTGCCGACCAAAGTTCTAATAAATGCCGAAAACCGCATACAAATACGATGTCTTGAAGCGATGTTATAGAGGTTTAAAGATCCGAACGAACGTACGTACATACGTACGTACGTATATACATACATATATACGTACGCACAGACATACATGTATATGAAACGGATTTCCATGATACCCCCGGGTTCTTAAGACCCCTCCTTCATAGAGATCTCGGAATCACGTTTTGGAGGGTATCACCATACTTCCATTTTCATGGAAGTAAAAATTGATGCTCCATAAGCTGGGTTTGAACCAGTGACCTCCATTACATAAAGCTATCACTCTACCACTGAGCCATCCCACTGTAATGAACCTCCTAGCATAAAACTTACTATTTAAACAGTAAATATTTATTTAAATATTTTAATTATAACTAATTATCTCTCAGCTCTTTTTTTGCTATCCATATTTATTCTGCCCGTTGCCACGGCCTTAACGGCTAGTATATTAATAATATACAATTATTACTATTTATTACCTCTTACTAAGTATTATTACATAAGCTTAGAATTAGCAATCGTTTTAAATAATGAATTAACGTGAAATTAGTTGATCCTTTTACTACCGTTAATACTCTTAACTACAGCTTGTCAATGTATTATACTTCCTTTTAACCTTCACCCCCACTTTGAATTCGTCTCTATTGCATCTTAAATTTAATTCCTACGTCTACTTCCTACATACTGCCCATTTGAACCATCAATGTTAAGATTTAAAGTTTAGTGTAGTCTATTACATAGTAAATAACCCTGAATATGTAAATAAATTTTACGAGACTATTGTGTTTTTATTGAACTGGAACCTCATTTATTTAATTCAAATGTTATTTCAAATTATTTTGTTGGTCTATTGTTCTGAAGACTCTTTAAATTTTTTCTATCAATTTCATAAAATAAATGTAGCAGTTATTATTTATTGTTGTTTTTTATGTATTTGTTTTAATTCTTTAAATAATTTGCATTAGTAATAAAGCAAATTTAAATAATAATAAGAAAATAAATAATAAATTAAATTAAAAGCTGCAATTCATGTATATCAATCTATTAAAAGAAAAAAGAATTTGTAAAATAAAAAGAATAAATAAAAATTTTGTGTAATAATACCTACATATTTATCCTTTCCGTAAAGCATGGCAGGGTTAAAATGAATTATTTTTTTATTAGGGACAAACATTTTCATAAGAATTTTTAATATTATATCATACAAAAATAATAATTTTAAAACCAATTTAGAAAAAAATAAATCATGTAAAAATAAGTATGTTTTTAAACCCAACCCAATTAACCATTNTATTGCATCTTAAATTTAATTCCTACGTCTACTTCCTACATACTGCCCATTTGAACCATCAATGTTAAGATTTAAAGTTTAGTGTAGTCTATTACATAGTAAATAACCCTGAATATGTAAATAAATTTTACGAGACTATTGTGTTTTTATTGAACTGGAACCTCATTTATTTAATTCTAATGTTATTTCAAATTATTTTGTTGGTCTATTGTTCTGAAGACTCTTTAAATTTTTTCTATCAATTTCATATTTAAAAGTTAATAATTTAATACTTTTAATTTATAAACAAAATACTTATTAATTAATGATAAAATAATTTATAATTGCTTTTTTTTAAAAAAAAAATCGGTAATATTTGTCTACAACAGTTTTTAGTATAAATGATCAGTTCACAGAAATGTCACTACTCTGGCTTTAATTTTAACCCAAAAACGTCTCCCATGGTTCGCCTTAAGACCTTGTTTTTCGCAATATTATTTTTTAATACTCTTGGGATCATGAAGCATAAAGTAATCAAGTTAAATTGTCAAAATAAAATTCGAAAGAAGAGGAAAAAGTCATTAAATAAAGCAAAATTGTATTATTTTTTAAACTCCACAGAGAGCAATTACAAGAAATACTGGCTGAAGGTGTGCATGACTTGATTATACGAAAAAAATAATAGCTCGCATAAAATAAAATAGAAAAAAAGAGAATGAGTAAGCGTCCAGATGAAAAATATAAAAGGAGCAAACCACCTGGGGATATACTCAGATAATGGGAATTAATCCCAAATGGACACTATAATTCATGACAGGTTTGCCCTTCCATTCATGTTAAAATAAGCTTTAGGGACAACGATAATACGTAATTAAAACAGAACAACCCTTTGCAGCTCTACAATTACCTTCCTCTTATATGGTCGGGCTAACATTAAAATAGATTAGAGAAAAAACCTCGAATAAAAGTATAAAAATAATTGTAATTGTACAAAAGATGTTAAGGACTAAAACGAGATTTTTTCGTAGTATTTCTTCTTTCTTTTTTTTCTGAGATTTTTTTCTCTCTTTAAAGTGGCAATGTCAAATATATATAGGTAAGTAGGGTAGTTTATAAAAGAAATAACAAAACTAAAGTAGTTCAAGTAAATAGAGTATTAAGAAATATAATTTCTATGATTGACTCGTATAAATTAAAGTAAAGCTATGCTCAACGTGATTAAAGAGGCAAATACAACAGAATAGGGTCACTAAGTAATTACGAAATTTCTTTTCATCAAAGCCGGTTTACTCTACCGCGCCTAAAGAAGTTTCACATTAAAAATTTTCGAAGTTCCGTAAAAATTGCAATATGGGCAGGACTTTGAATGCAAAACATGCTATGTGTTGTGCCATTGATTTATTCTGGAGCTACTTCCTCCATTCGTTCCGACGGTCGAACACAAAGTTTCATGGGAAGGATTGTGGGCATGAAGACCGAATGTTGGACTGCTTAACTAATAATTATTGTTATTTATTAAAAATATCTTTTATATAATCGAGTAGTGTCCCGACGACAGGCGACGGTGACTCGCCTCTAAATGATTTATGTCTTAAATCATTATGTCTTATCATTATTGTCATCATTATTGTCTTAAATCTTATGTATCTAAATGATTACCGGTGTGGAAATCCCACACATGACTTCCATGAAATGTTGCCGTGTCAATACGTGAGCAAGAGAGAACTCTGTATAAACTACATCGTACAAACNAGTATTTTGAAATATAATTTCTATGATTGACTCGTATAAATTAAAGTAAAGCTATGCTCAACGTGATTAAAGAGGCAAATACAACAGAATAGGGTCACTAAGTAATTACGAGTAAAAGTAGATTGTTTGGTCCTTTGAGCCGGATTTAAATTGTAGTTTTTTCATGTGTCAGTGAAACTGTGAGTAACTGTATATTATTTTAATAAACACATAATGTGTAGCTTAAAGATAAATTATTAGAGGTCACATTTTAGTAAATAGTAGAGAGCTCATTTTTTTCACGATGAAAAGAGAAGTAAGCGGTCTTTCTTTAAAATATACATTTTTTAAATGGGTCCACACGGTGCTTTAAAATCAGTTACCCCTGGTGCAATCTGCTTTTCGATGCGACTTTTTGTTCAGCCACAATAATCTCCACTCTTTTTGTTTAGCCACCCCATCTTTATTATTAAAGGGGGTAAAAATAGATGTATTTAACTTTTCAAATTTTTCCAGTTGGTTTGGGCCAATTTTCGGGCAAATGCAATAAAAAACCGAGTGTTTAGGTAGTGGATTTTTATTAGCGAGTCAGTGGGTTTTGACACAATACTTGTACAGATCCCAACAAAAAAACTCAAAATGTTTAGATGATACCAAGCCTATAACGTGCGCAACATGTTGTGCTCAACTCAGAAATAAATAAATCGATTTTGTTTACTATAGATTTACGTCTATAAAGTCGGACTGGTGGCGACAGACTCATACAAACACAAAAAAATGTTAAGACTGGATTCGGTTTTCGCAATGTATAAACTGAAAAAGTATCCAAGAAATTTTCTGACTAATGTACAGACAAAACTTTAATTTTATATACATATAGATTCATTGAAAATATATTAAGAGGTTTAAAGTGTAATATTTTATTTAATAATTTTTCACGTAGTTCACGTAGTTGCAACTCGTTATTTTAAACCTTACAATAAACCGTAAACTCAAATAAACACATAAATGAATAGTTTTATTTGTGTGTAAGTGTGTTTGCAAGGGTTCATATATTTAATAAGGGGAAGAAATGAGAGAGATAGAAAATTGGGCACCTCATTGGACCTAAAGAAGTCCTCGTATTGTAGAGGAGCGCATAGAGTCCTTGGAAGAACTGAAGTGCTTGCAAACGAGATATCTTACGGGTATACTTAGAGTTAGAGTTTTCAAGAGGGAAATTCCAAAAAGAGCCAAGGTTCGTGACCTCTAGGGAAAAAGGATTGTGCGTTGTGATCTAAAGGCAGGAATATATAGGAGAGGCGGAAGGATAGAACGATCCTATACTGTGTTTAGTCAGGGTACCGTAAATATTAAGGGTAGGGAAAACATGCGACCTCAGCCAACCCTCGTGGGAATCTACCAAAACCAAAGCCAGGAGAGATTCATTAAGCTTTTCACAACATTCTAAGGTTTTGACTTAGTGTCATATTCTAGAGTTTTTTTTTTTTTTTTTTGGAAAACTTCCTGATTACGAAAAGCACACAGAGCAAAAATAAAACACACACGGAAAATCTTTTTAATTTTTTTTTCTCACGAAAACATACAGAAAGAGCAAAGGTTTCTTTTACAACTTGTCGACCTTTTTTTTAGATCTCCCTCGAAAAGAAAAAAAAAACTTTTTTGAAAATACCTCGATCCTATCCGAAAACCCTTACAACCTTATACTCTTTTATATACAAGAAACTAATAAAATTAAATTCCCCAAACCCCCTTAGTGTTACTAATTACAAGCTCGCTTTCTACCTACTACCCCTTAATCCTCTCAATGTTTGTGTAACTTTAAACCTTTAAAAACATTCCTTTAACTCGTTTACACGAAAATTTGGGTGGAAAAAACCCCCTTTGACACACAAAAAGATTGTTTCACCTCTTTTATCTATTTAGGAAGCTTTTTGGCAAAGAGGAACACAAATAAAAAAAGTTTAACAGAAATTAGTACTTTTAAACACTCTTAAAATAAATTAAATATTTTAAAAAGAGTAGTTCTGCTTAATTTTGACTGAAATCAAAGTAAAATTGAAAGTATGCATTGAGGTTGAAAATAGTTTTTTCTTTAAAATTCATATTAAGCTCCAAATATTTAAATAATGCGTTTATTTTATTTCTTGAGATACATTTTCTTTAAAATATAAATTCTAAACTAGGTTATCGTAACCTTTTAACTGAAATGGCAGTAAAATTTATCATCAGAGTGCTGGAACAAAGGTACAAATGACAGGTTTTGTGATAGAGCATCGGTGAAAATTACAGGTTTAGTGATAGAACATCGGTAAATCTTACAAAGAGGGAAAAAAATCTAACCAAACGTGGAATACCGGTAGATTTTACCGACTGACCACAACGATACTGATTACTATGCCAAGAAAAAACAGGTAGCGAAGCGGCAAGCATCTCTACTTTATGGTAAGATGTCCAGTATAATATATGTCTACGGGCCACAACTATATACGTTCACTTAATGTGCCAACATTTATTAAACTATGATGGATTTAGTAAACTAAGCATTGCAGATTGACAAACTTTTTTTTGTAATAAAGAGATAAATTTTGCTTAATCAAGGAAATAGCTAATCAAAGTTTAAATTCACTATGATCAAGTTAAGCAAGATCTTAGTAGAATCTTAATCGAAGCAAGATAGAGAAAGCATGTACAAATAGACAATACAAAGGATTAATCAGATAAAATGCTTATTAATTTACTATTATACTGCTTATTATTCCCTGAATTGAAAAAAGTGAAAAAAAAAAAAAAATTCAAAATTAAATAGAGTGAAATAATTAAAAGTGTATAACACTGAATAAAAAAATGCATTGTACAAAATATTAAGTTTATATTATTTAATTCCTTGATCAATATTAACAATATCGTCAGATAATATGAAATGATTTATTTTAAAATATACAATTAGTAAAGTTTTAATTAATTCTAGTTCAATTAATTAAATAAAA
>KZ651075.1:194535-212326 GCA_001010745.2 Gerris buenoi | reverse complement strand
ATCTAGAGATCTCTTATTTTTTCTACTTCTGTTTTATATTCTAAAGGGGGTAAAACGAAGAGGAAAAACTTTTCAAAATAATGAGAAATCTGAGATATCTTAACCCCCTACTGCATCCTTGCTATATACACAGTTTTTTTTTCGAAAAAAAACAAAAAAAAAAACTTCTATTCTTCTAACCAAGTCGTGCATGTATTGTTTTTTTTTAACTCCAGATTTTTCTGTTTCCTTATCCTCTAAAATATTTTTTCACTTTTTTTTTATTTTTCACCATGTGCGTTCTTTTTACATCTTACTCTTAAGGAAAAAAAAGTCGCCAGAGAAACCAGAACCTAAGGGTAGACTGCTGAAGAAATATGTTGAAATATTCAGCAACCATTAAGTCCAAAGGAGATTTCTCCCAGAGAAAACCCCCCTTAAGGGGTTTTTTTCAACCCTCTTCACTTATATTTTCTACTCTTCAAACCGTAAATTATTTATTTATATCGGAGGGGAAGGCTGGGCAAAGTTTTTAATACTTGAAGGCATTAATAAAATACCTTATTTCCCTTACTTGTGCATGTATTAGGACTGATTTTTTTTTATAAAGGTATTTTTTTCTTAAATTACTCTAATATACATAAATAATCCTTACTTTACCATATTTTAAAAGTACCCAGGATAAAGAAGATTTTTATAAAATGTCTTTCACATACATTTATATATACTTATATATAAATGAGATTTGAGAAGCATTTTATGTATGTTATATAGTTATATATATTTGTGTGTGTGTGTGTCCGTTTAAGAAGTGTAAGATTGATACACAAAAATCCCTTAAATCTCCTTAAGTTAAAAATACTTAAATCCTTATTGGACTTTTATTAATTCAATATATTTTATTATTTATTTATTCCAAATTCGCGTAGTTTTTTTAAAACTACGCTCTACTTCTAAAAACTACGCGTTCTATCTTCTTTTTTAAAAAAAGGCTTTACTTAATTGAAGTTATTTATTAAAAGAAAATCGCCCTGATGTTGTTAATAATTAAGTATGAATATTAAGAGACAAAATTCTACTTTGTTCTTTTTTTATTTAAAAAAAGAGGTATTTGGAACCATTAATGTTAATTCATAATTCATAAGAGTTTTAAATCATTTAGGTTCCCCCTGCCTACGAACGAAAGATAGATATTGCCCTGTATATACAAAAGATAGATGGGTATTACTGTCTACGAACGATAGATGGCTATTACCCTGTGTCTACGAACGATAGATAGATATTACCCTGTGTCTACCAACAATAGATAGATATTACCCTGTGTCTCCAAACGATAGATAGATATTACCCTGTGTCTACGAACAATAGATAGATATTACCCTGTGTCTACGAACAATAGATAGATATTACTCTGTGTCTACGAACGACAATTAGATATTTCACTGTGCCTACGACATACGATTAATATACAATAGATAGATATATTACTCTGTGTCTACGAACGACAATTAGATATTTCACTGTGCCTACGACATACGATTAATATACGGGTATACTTTTCTGCGTCTACCAACGACATATAAGATATTCCACTATGTCTAAAACAGACGACAGATAAATATTCACTTTGGTCTAAGACTGATAAATATGGTTGCAAAGCTATGTGCCACACCAATTGGCAGTCTATTTTTAAATAAGGTTCCTTTTTTTCGTGATTAAAGATGATATTTATATTTTAAAATTTGTACTGGGTTAGGAAGTTTGATTAGGATTTGATACCCTTCTCAAAAACCTCAGGGGAAAAATAAAGTGGGTAGTGATAAATCATTAAGGAAATAGAACTGGCAAAACACCAAATATCCTTAAAACATCCGATTCGATTTTATAGAGGAGGGACATAGGTTAGAAACGTGTGTCCCACGTGGCTCTCTTTTTTCTGAGTACATCAGGGGGTCAAATCCTTCCCCCACCCCTACAAAATAAATTGGGCAAGTATGTGCTTTCAGCACTCACAAAGGGTCCGTAGGCAATTTAACAAATAAGACGAACCAGTTCGTTAACCAGTATTATCAACCCAGCTGTAAAGGTGGTACTACCAAGCTCTACCGTCTACTTCAATAATCCTTTTAAGCTATAAACTCATCATGATTAACTATAAATTTGAGAAAGTTGTTAAAGTTATGTTAAGTGTAATAATCTAAAAAATGCATCCCTCCCAAACCGCTGTAGTACGCGTTACGCACCACGGTAAAGTGGTACCACGGGTACCACCATGGTGCGTTCCCTTCACTTTAAAGGTTCTATAGGAACCCTCTTAAAGGGTCTCACAGTAATATTTAGATGATCGACATGCATATCCGTCTTTCTGGATAACAATATATTCATGTTTTCTACGATCTGGGACTGAGATTCTATGAGAAATTTAGTCTGAGTTGTCTCAACTTATTTATTTATTTATTTTTTTAATGTAAGTCAATTTCTTCCTAAATCGACACTATGATAACGTTATGAAGGCAAAAAGCTGTATTGTTTAATAAACGAGTTCCAATTTTTTGTGTATGTTATTTCTTTATGATGATATGGTGTAACATTAAATTTGCTCGATTAATGAACCATAACTCCTTGCCTAAAAAGTGAAAAGAAATCAATGCACTACCGGGAAACCCTTATAAAAATTTATTTTACAACTTAACATTTAACATTTGCATATATTAATAATTATTAAAAAAAAACTTTTGTATTTGTTTCAAAATATCCTAATATTTTGTAACGAAAAAAAGGTAATAGAAGAATAAAGCAGGCCTTGAAACCAATATAAAAAAAAAAACAATAGTAGAAAACTGTAAGCTAACATAAAATAGGAAAAAAGGAAGGAGAAATGTAGCTTCACCCTTATACCATCTTGAATTACTCCCTCGAGGTTAAAGTGGAAAAGATTTAAGGTAACAAATGATAAGAGGTAAGGTAAAAACAGAAAAAACTTCACGAAACTAAAGCTCCCGAGATAGCTTGAGACCTTGGGATAAATCTATTGGCTCGTTCGATTCGTCTCAGAGCAAAGATCTCAACGTCGAGACAGAGGACAGCATTGAACGTGATAACCTGGAAAATTCCTTTGATAACTGATAACTAGGTATTTCCCCTGAGGATTTAGAAGAAGAAAAAGTAATAATGTATTAAGGATAAAATAAAATGCTTCTGCTAAGACCCAGTTTGTGAGTAGCCATTATGTTTTGTCTTTGACTGGGATTTGGTCTAACTACAACATTTTGAAGTTGGTAAAGTTATAGTTAGGGTTGGAATAAGAATAATTGCTATTCGGAAAAGAATATTAGATTAGTGAAAGTATATGATGTCACACTTATATTTTTGAAGGGAAACATCTTGAGGGGCGGTAGAGTATATTAGCTAGGGTGAAACGAAATCGTGCAACGAAGTTTGTGTTTCGAGACTAGTCCAAGTGAAAGATTTTTTTAAGTAAATTTAACGAAATTTCATGTAACGAAGTTTATTTTTGTGTTTCGAGACTTGACTAATTCTAAGTGATATATTTTTTACAGATAAACCACCTGCCGGTTAAAGTCAGCAGTTGATTTACCTGTAAAAATTCTTTCCCTTGGACGAGTCTTGATCTACCGACCTCTGATCAGGAGGCTTGTTCGCTAACCATTGCTCTACGGAGGTGGAGGTGGATCATTTTTCAATTCACTGACTTATGTAAGGTATATAAGCGTATATTACCCTATAATAATGGAACATAAATAACGGTTGTTTTCAAGTTTTTTCTTCATTATCTAAAATGTTATGGAAATTTGTTTTATAATTAAATTCCACATAACCATTTCTTAATCAATAATATTATATTTAAATAAATAATAAAAACACACTTTTATAAAAAATGTAATAAAAATTAGAAAATAATTTCTTTTAAACAGCCACAGTAAAAGCTATGTGCCACACCAATTGGCAGTCTATTTTTAAATAAGGTTCCTTTTTTTCGTGATTAAAGATGATATTTATATTTTAAAATTTGTACTGGGTTAGGAAGTTTGATTAGGATTTGATACCCTTCTCAAAAACCTCAGGGGAAAAATAAAGTGGGTAGTGATAAATCATTAAGGAAATAGAACTGGCAAAACACCAAATATCCTTAAAACATCCGATTCGATTTTATAGAGGAGGGACATAGGTTAGACACGTGTGTCCCACGTGGCTCTCTTTTTTCTGAGTACATCAGGGGGTCAAATCCTTCCCCCACCCCTACAAAATAAATTGGGCAAGTATGTGCTTTCAGCACTCACAAAGGGTCCGTAGGCAATTTAACAAATAAGACGAACCAGTTCGTTAACCAGTATTATCAACCCAGCTGTAAAGGTGGTACTACCAAGCTCTACCGTCTACTTCAATAATCCTTTTAAGCTATAAACTCATCATGATTAACTATAAATTTGAGAAAGTTGTTAAAGTTATGTTAAGTGTAATAATCTAAAAAATGCATCCCTCCCAAACCGCTGTAGTACGCGTTACGCACCACGGTAAAGTGGTACCACGGGTACCACCATGGTGCGTTCCCTTCACTTTAAAGGTTCTATAGGAACCCTCTTAAAGGGTCTCACAGTAATATTTAGATGATCGACATGCATATCCGTCTTTCTGGATAACAATANCTGTTTGCCATGATTTATTATTATTATTATGTAATGGAAGGTTTCAGCTGCATAGGTTATAATTATGGTTTTGTGAATATCAACATTAAATATTTTATACAAATAATACCTCCCTTAGCTGCCACTAGTCGTGTTTGTTTACAATTTATTTTGAATTTGACCGCCAACATTTCTCAGAAATCTGGCGATTTATCGACTAATACTAATAATTCAGTAAAACTAATTACTGATTATTGTATTGTCATCGGAAATACATCATCTGTGCGAGTTTCAGCTTTCTAGGTAGTCGGGAAGTCCGTCAAATTTACGTTACAAGATTCGCCGCGGACATACAAGTCAAGTTAATTAAAAGCGTGTACAAATAAATAAAATCTAAATAATAAAAATAATCGGAAATAATAAAATCGTCAACAAATGCAAAGAGAGCAATGAATAAAATCAACTGTTTTTAGAACTTAAGTTACACTTCTAATGCGTGAAAGACTCACACATAAATTTTTATTGTGTTATCACCAAAAGTAATGAAAGCTTTGTGATCAATTTAGAGAACGAATATTGATGGACGAAATTGATTGTTGTTTCCAGTTTTAATAATTTCAAGAAAGAAATCCGTTGACTTTAGGGTATACATTTTTGATGCCGTGTCTGTGTGTCGCCCTTTCGTTTAATTTTGCGATCCAATATATACCTACAGTCTATAAGATAAGAGTTGGCACAATCAAAAGGCGGGAACATTTTGAGGGAAACGATTTTATTGGTCCCCCATGTTGAATGCAACTTCAGAAAAAAATTCTCTACTCTACCCCTGTTCCACAAAAAAAAATATAACATGGCAACACCGATTTTCCCTTTTTATAACCCCAAAATTACCTCCACGTTGGTTGTTTCCCGCCTTCGATTGTGCCAACTCTAATCTTATAGAGTGTAGGTATATTAATAACTACTCATCTGATTCTAAAAAATTTTGATGGTAAGTCGAACATAGCACACAGATTCCTTAACCACTCTTTACTTTATGCTTAATTAATACTTTTATTTATGTAAAAAAATAAAAATCAAAAATAGACTGCCAATTAGTATGGCACATAGCTTCCTCGCATCCTATCATGTACTTTATTGTTATATTAACATTAACATTATTGTTATATTACTTTATTGTTATATTATTTATTGTCTATAAACTATTAATAGTTTTAGCGATCTTTAACACTTCATAGCGGTGTCGCTGTTGGTTTTACTAAAAAAGTTTATTTGTAATAAATGTTTGTGTAATGTTTGTCTCATTGAATAGATGAAGTTTGATTTTTCTCCCGGCCTAAAATTCCAATTTTAAATTTAAAGTTCACGTTTACGTGAGCGTTCCACGTGAACGCTTCGACGGATATCGTTGTCCAACGAACTAGGCCTGGGTTTAGGTAAAATTAACATTTGCACCGAATTTCAACTAACTCGGTTATCTTTTACTCAAGGTATCGTCACACGTTTCAAGGATTCGTGGACTCGCAGACCGACGGACAGACAGGAGACCCAAAATGTTCCCCGATGTGTAAACGGATTTCTGTACATTTCCTGACGCTTGGTCTAGTGACGGTGATTTTGGTCGATTTTTTCGGATTTACTCACGGGCTCCAGAACGTGCCATAAGAAACTTCGTTCTAAAAGCACACTGAAAATTACATAGAACCAATAATGGGGTTAATTTAAGTATACCATACAAATGTTATCGAAATCGGACACGCAGTTTTAATGACAAGTTAATTTAAGATCTAAGANAAACTCTAGTTTAATAACTTTTGAACCATCTATTATAATGACGAGAAACAAACTCTAGTTTAATAACTTTTGAACCATCTATTATAATGACGAGAAACAAACTCTAGTTTAATAACTTTTGAACCATCTATTATAATGACGAGAAACAAACTCTAGTTTAATAACTTTTGAACCATCTACCATAATGACGAGAAACAAACTCTAGTTTAATAACTTTTGAACCATCTACCATAATGACGAGAAAAAACTCTAGTTTAATAACTTTTGAACCATCTATTATAATGACGAGAAACAAACTCTAGTTTAATAACTTTTGAACCATCTATTATAATGACGAGAAACAAACTCCATTTTAATAACTTTTGAACCGCCTATTATAATGACGAGAAACAAACTCCATTTTAATAACTTTTGAGCCATCTATTAGAATGACGAGAAACAAAATCCAGTTTAGGCATTTTGTCGAACAAATCATTAAAATTCTACAAAAAAATACGCTAAGAAGCTAAGGTCCACTCTAAGTAAACATTTCTTTTTCATTATGTTAATGAAATTAAATAATACAGAAAAGTACATCAAACTGGTAATGTTATGTACTCAAGTTTTATACATTATAAATCAAAATTTGATCTAATAAACTATGATGACAATGAAATCTTATAACTACTTACTTAGAACATATTACTGTTTGGCACTTTTATATTTTAGCACCCCTCTATATACCTAGGTCTTAATAGTTATTTATAAAACAGAACATTAACAGAGGTGTATATACTTCTTAGTCTAAATTACTATTAAGACAAAGGAATATTTAGTCCAATGTACCTTGGCACCAAGGAATGTCACACTTGTGTATAGAAATGTCATAATATCCCTGAATCTAATTAACTATTAAGACAAAGGAATATTTAGTATGTCACACTTGTGTATATATAAATGTCATAATATCTCTTAATCTAATTAACTATTAAGACAAAGGAATATTTAGTATGTCACACTTGTGTATATAAATGTCATAATATCTCTTAATCTAATTAACTATTAAGACAAAGGAATATTTAGTATGTCACACTTGTGTATATATAAATGTCATAATATCTCTTAATCAACTATTAAGACAAAGGAATATTTAGTATGTCACACTTGTGTATATAAATGTCATAATATCTCTTAATCTAATTAACTATTAAGACAAAGGAATAATAAAAATAAGCTTAGGAAACTGGAGAACTTATTTAGTCTCACATATAATAAGACTCAATCTTAAAATAGCGTAATACTCGTATAACCTCCCCAGTATTCTTAAGGTCTTGGAAAGACAAGTACACAAACCTTTGAGTCTTTTATCGGACGGACCATTTTTTAGAACAAAGGGGGGTGCTAAAGAAAAAAAAGTGCCTACAATTTTATACATGGTGATGCGTCAATTAGAATATTATTTTTCACATAGAAATTGAAATCGTACTTCACTTGGACTCGTACTTTATGAAATTGGACTAATAACGATTATTTTTATTTGTGAACTGAAACTTATCTTTGAGTTATAATATTAATCAAACTCAAAGAGTAAACCTTTACAAACTAAATTTCACAAAATCACTGTTCAAACAACCAATTTAATTAATAATAAAGCAATTTATAGATTTATTAAATCTATCTATATTAAACCTCAGCTATCTATATTAAACCTTAAGTATAATCAAGACGATAACGTTAATATTTACATAATCAATTTAAAGGTAATTATACACATCAATAAATAAGGTAAGACGATAACCGTTATATATTTACAAAACAACTTTAAAGGTAATTATGTAATTCCAGGAAAGGTTGGAAAGCAAAGTTAGTCAACTCAGATTTCTAATATTAAATTTCGAACAAAATTATAATTAAACTAAATAGGAAGGGGTGAATCATTTGTGAAAATTTAATCAAGCACTCAAACTATTTTAAACGGAATTGTTGACGTCTTGGAACTATTTTGTCAAATATTATTCATCTTTAGTGGGGATTGCTGATGTTTCAAGGTCAACTTTAATTTCAATCAGGAAGGATTTTAGTGCTTTACCTGTTTCCACAGTGAGACGGAGGATTAAGGATTAAACGAGCCCTTAAGTCATTCCAGTTCAAGTCAAAAAGGAAGGCTCATTATCTGAGGGAAAGGACGAAGGACGAGATAGAGAGAGGACCTACGACCTTATACAACCAGGTTTCAAACTTGCTTCTAAGGATGGATTTAATTAAACCTGAGTTTGTTGTCAAAGTCTTTCCCGATAAAGTGGCCTGACAGGTCGGACTTTATCAAGGTGGAAGAGATTGATAAAGGTCTTAAAAGCCGTCTCAACTTGTAAAGACGGCTTTAACACAGCTACGATACTTCCGACCTTCCCGTTCCAACTTCAAAACTAAAACGGACCCGAAAAACGGCTGAGTTTAGAAAACAAACTTATATATATATCTAAACTAAAAGTTCAACCTGAAATACCATCCTCTAAACTCTAAGGGGTTTTCATCATGACGTTGACATTTATCAAACAATAAAACCCGTTTTTCGGAAATTTATTAAGGGTATAAGTTAAGGTATCTTTAAACGTAAGCTGTAAGATTAATTGCAACATTAAGGAAAATGAAAAACAGTTTGAGAAAATACCAGAATGGACTTTGATAATTAATAGCCAACTTTCTTTTTGCAAAAGACTAATATTTTAAATAGGAAAACAACCACTGAATGCAGAAACCATTTAAAATTACAAGCGTTCTCTTTTTTCCAGAGGCTTGCTTAGTAGAAAACACTCAGGGCTAATTTAAGTAGAAATTCTCCTTTAACTGTTTTGATTATTTAAAGTAAAGAACCTTTAGGATAATTAAGTACACAATATTTTTCATATGAACTGTACTTTTATCATAATATATTCATAGCCCGGTCATTTTAGGTTTTCTGTTCCAAAAAAATAGAAGCCAACATTTTTTTTCTTTGATCGCTTCATTTTGACCTTCTGAACAACATATCCAAAATCGGCAACGAGATCGTTGTCGCGTTAAAAGATATTCAAGGACAAAGGTCAACAAATTCGGATATTTGTGAATAGCTCGTTTCCAATGGCTCGGACATCAATCTAGGTTGTTATAAAAATTAAAGATCACAAAATTTCCCACAAAAAAGGTTCTATTCATTTATTGCGTACAATGGACGGTTTACGAATTATAGGACGAAGAATATCTATGAATTTTTAATATTTGTCGCCGTATCACTTTTTACGTATTTTTACGAATATCTCACTTCCTATAGCTCAGAGACAAAATAAGGATCAGATCAAAATTAAAGATTATTAAATTGACTACAGAAAAGGTCAAATTCATTTTTTACGTACAACGAACGGTTTACCAAAAACCTAGCTTATTCTAACTTGCATAGTGTTAGTTTTTGCACGACTTTTTTCGTATTTTTGTGAATATCTCGTTTCCTCTGGCTCGGTGACAAATTAATAATCAGATCAAAAGTAAAGAATATAATTCCTTACAAAAATTGTTATGATCATTTTATACGTACAACGAACCGTTTATGTAATAAAGTGCTCCGAAGTTTCTGCAAAATACGTATCAACAACTAACAAGTTGGGCTTTTCCTCGAGGCAGCTCCACGGTGGGGACGTTATGCTATACCTGTGAGCGGCATTTCAAGTTTGTGTGGACATAATTTAAAAATATTCGTTTCTAGGTGTTATATTTTACAAAGGTAATTGCTACTGCGACAAGCGTAATGGAGAAACATTTTTTGATATGTAACGAACTTGTCAAAATCGGTCTCACAGTGACTGTGGACCGTGGTATGCAAAATTTGAAAGAAAAAAAATTTAAAAGAGGTGTTGAACATATAGGGCATTTAACTAGTGTTAACGCTGTAACAGAGCATGTCGAGTATGAGAAGTCGTAGAGTCTTATTACATCGCAATGCAATCCTTCACGAAAAAAAGAACATTCAATTTAATTTATTTTTTAATTGTTTCGTACCGTACCAGGCAGCGATGAGGTTGCGAGGAAGAAACAAATGTTACACTGTGATCAAAGCAGCAGACGCACGTGGTGATCATTACTGTAAGATAGTGAAACATCGTGTCAACTTCGAGTTTGATTTTGTTGCTAGAAAAATAATCTACCACAAAACCTACTTCACGCCTTTCTTAAAACCTGCACCGGGGGGTAAAATGGGCCAACCTAGAGATGAATAAATTTTCTACGAACATGAACAAAATTTTCTCTTACTTAGAAAATAATGACGATTGTCAATTTATGTTGGCGGTGCTGAAGGATTTGCAAGGAGATTATGGTTGTACCTAAACAATATTGCATGCTAAATTAATTGAAAATTGCATCTGCTGCTTTGATCACGGTGTCTTTAAATGTAGATGAACTTGCATTACAAATGCCTCATCTTTTCTTTTTTCTTTTTTTTTTCTTCCTCTCAACCTCATCGCTGCCTGGTACGGTACAAAACAATTAAAAAATAAATTAAATTTAATGTTCTTTTTTTCGTGAAGGATTGCATTGCGATTTAATAAGACTCTTCGACTTCTCATACTCGACATGCTCTGTTACAGCGTTAACACTAGTTAAATGCCCTATATGTTCATCACCTCTTTTAAAACTTTTTTCTTTCAAATTTTGCATACCACGGTCCACAGTCACTGTGAGACCGATTTTGACAAGTTCGTTACATATCAAAAAATGTTTCTCCATTACGCTTGTCGCAGTAGCAATTACCTTTGTAAAATATAACACCCTAGAAACGAATATTTTTAAATTATGTCCACACAAACTTGAAATGCCGCTCACAGGTATAGGATAACGTCCCCACCGTGGAGCTGCCTCGAGGAAAAGCCCAACTTATTAGTCGTTGATACGCATTTTGAAGAAACTTCGGAGCACTTTATTACATAAACGGTTCGTTGTACGTATAAAATGAACATAACAATTTTTGTGAGGAATTATATTCTTTACTTTTGATCTGATTATAAATTTGTCACCAAGCCAGAGGAAACGAGATATTCACAAAAATACGAAAAAAGTCGTGCAAAAACTAACACTATGCAAGTTAGAATAAGCTAGGTTTTTGGTAAACCGTTCGTTGTACGTAAAAAATGAATTTGACCTTTTCTGTAGGCAATTTAATAATCTTTAATTTTGATCTGATCCTTATTTTGTCTCTGAGCTATAGGAAGTGAGATATTCGTAAAAATACGTAAAAAGTGATACGGTGACAAATATTAAAAATTCATAGATATTCTTCGCCCTATAATTCGTAAACCATCCATTGTACGCAATAAATGAATAGAACCTTTTTTTGGGAAATTTTGTGATCTTTAATTTTTATAACAACCTAGATTGGTGTCCGAGCCATTGGAAACGAGCTATTCACAAATAACCAAATTTTTTGACCTTTGCCCATGAATAACTTTTAACGCGACAACGATCTCGTTGCCGATTTTGGATATGTTGTTTAGAAGGTCAAAATGAAGCGATCAAAGAAAAAAATTTGGCTTCTATTTTTTTGGAACAGAAGCTATATTTTTGACTAATATAACTGGACTATCAAGTAAAAATGGTTTTGTTTAAAATTTAAAGGCTATTTTTAATTTTGGTAATTTTACACAAATTATTTTGTGTTGTATGTTTAAAGACAAATTTTTAAAACTGTGTTCTGGTTCACATTATATATTGCTTCCGAGCTTACCGAAGGTAACGGAAGCATTGTGTTCACTTTTGAGAACGAAAAAGTTTCATGTCTCCGATTTTCAAAATTCCAAGACAGAAATCCGTTTCAGACATCAGGGAAAATGTTTGGTTCCGAGTCTGTCTGTCTATCTGTCGGGCCTGTGTGCCCACGAACATGAATCGTGCGACGATAACTTGATTAAATGTTAACCTATTTTGATGAAATTTGGTAGACATGTTCATTTTACCAATGCCCAGGACGAGTTCGTTGGACAACGTTATCCGTTCAAGCGTTGTTGCGCAACGCTCGCGTAAACGTAAACTTCAAATTTAAGATTGGAATTTTAAGTCGTGGAAAAAATCAATCTTCATCTAGTCAATGAGACAAACATTTTTTTAAATTCAATTTTTTAGTAAAACCAACAGTGACGCCCCTATAAAGTGTTAAAGATCACTAAAAATTATAATACTTTTTAAACAATAAACAATATAACAATAAAGTAATATAACGTATATGTTAATATAACAACACACACATGATATTATGCGAGGAAGCTATGTGCAGTAAATTTTAAGTTTGTAATAATTAAAAAAAAATATTTATTTCGGTTTTTTGGTTTAAAAAATAAAATTTTTTAGATTTTAGGTGGAACGTGGAACGTAATTATGGTGAATCAAAATTTTTATTTTTGTTATTTTTAAGTTGGGTATCATTTAAAAGGTGTTGAAATTTAGATCCATATATATGTCGCGTTTACAAAATGTCGGCCATTACCACTAACAGCACCAAATAAGTACATGCCTAAGATACTAAAGGATAATAGCACTAGGATAATACCATTGCATCTCCAAATGCAACTTTTTATACATATTTTAGAACAAAATAAATAAAAAATAATGTAGATATGTGTATTAACTTTTATGACAGAAGAAACATTTTTTGTAGCTTGCAAGCCAAGCACTTGACGGGATTTTTTTAAAAAAATTATGTTTCGTTATTCAGTAGACTAATGATAAAAAAAAAAAATTAATTACCAAAAATAATATTAACATTATTTAAAATCAAAATCCCTACTATACTTTTATAAACTATAAATTAACAAAGAAAAATTTTATAACTATCGAATATTTCGAGAACTCGATTGCGTGTGAATTGTGAATAGACCCCCGTACATTACAAAAATATAATAAAGATAAGCAAACAACGCTAACCTGGCATCATGAAGTTATGACAATATTATCTTGATTAATAGAAAACACACGATAAAAATAAATAATAGATTACTGATAAAATAATAATGTAGTTCTTGTTTTAATGCCATTCCCAATCTGCATTGCTACAGTTTTTTATATTGATAATAATTATTACATACAATAAACTTATCAACTAATATAATTAACTATTGATTTACTTTTGATAGTCTAGTCTAGTATGATGCTTGTCATCAATTATAGGTATTTCAGAAAAGATGAAATACTCATTTTTTTCATTTCATGGAAAAAAATTGAATCGTAGATATGTTTTTAGGCATTGAATCCACATACCGATATTTTAATGTTTTTCCATTAAGTGGAAAAAATTAGTACATTGGTTCAAATTGTCCAATTTATATAGCGGATGGACTTTAAGGTGTGAAACTATAAAGCATTAATCAATTTTGATTTCCATTTGGTTCGCTAGGAGCTCTGATATAATTTTATATACAATTTAGAACTTCTATCGGCGAAATATAGTGCTACAATAAATAAAAGTGAAATAGTTATTTATGTTGCTAGGCAGCAAAATGGAATTTTGATACAAGTTTTTAAGTTTTAGATCTGAGCCGAAGGCGAAGATAAACTTAACAAATTTACTGCAGAGGCGAAGCCGTGGCAGGAAAATGTTAATTACCTGCTAAGGTGTAAACGAAGATGGTAATCTTTAAACGATTCAGGAATGTTTCCTGCGTGACCGAAAGGTATTAGTTGATTGATCGATTTCGTTAATTTATGATGATATTAGGCATTTTAAATATAAAATGTCCAATATAATGTGGAATTCTTCTGATACAGCGTAGAAAATAATAACTTTGTGCAACCTCTACTGCGGCGATGTAGTGTACTTTGTTGGGATCCGCATAACGTTGGTTTAAGTCCGCATAACGTTGGACGGAGTCCGCATAACACGTATAAAAGGCAAGTTCCCTCTTTAATGGTCATAATATTTCTCAGGCATCCCATGGGAAATTTTTGGTTACGTGACTGTGTCACGACTACGTCGATACTTTTGTACTAAGTTTGTGTGGGTTTCTTTTCTTTTTAGCTTTGCAGTCTTTGTTGCTGCCTCGCTTATAAAACTTTAGATTAATGTTTACTTAGATGTGTACGTCTTACTGCTGTAAAGCGTCTTTAACTTTAGCGATGTAGTCTGCACCAAGAATATTTTTTATTCTTAAGTGATTATATTATCGTTGCTCTGATGATAAAGCTTCGAATACTTTTCTGGACTGATAAATAACAATAAACCAAGTATTTTTAGAAATAAAAAATAATTTAGTGGAATTTGTTCCTTGTAGTTTTCAATTCGTTAAAAGTTAGGTCAACTAAGAACTAAGGAAATAAAAGCTTCACTTTTGCAATATTTCGATCTCTCCTTGCATCATTCTCAAGCTGATCGTCTAGACTCTAGACGATTACATCATGATGGTTATTATTATAAACTCTTGTTGGAACGTTCACATTTCTTTGTTTGAATCATTGTTATTCTCGTCCTTTCCCTGACTACAAGTTCTGTTAATTGTACTATTAGTGTTAAATTTATTTATTACTAGGCATCGCGTGGCTCTATTATTGAAGCGAGCGTATTGCAATAAAATACTGAATATTATCATTTTTTATTCATGATTAATGTCATAGTAGATGTTAGTGGAAGAGGGCAGTGCGAGGTAGAGTGGGGGTACTCGGTATAAAGTTTCACTTTTACACCCCTAGTAGATTTTAAACAATTATTATAATTGTATCGCTTCATTAGTCAAATACTACTGCTTGTATCAAGTTGAAATTTTACATACTTGTTTTAATTGTACTTTAGACGATGTATATGAAGTGTTATTGAAATCGTTACGTTAGAACGTATGATATCGGTAAAAAAAGGTTGTTTTCTCTATTAGAAACGTTTAACGTTTAATTTAATAGTTTTAGCGATCTTTATTAATTCATTTCGGTGTCGCTGTTGGTTTTACTAAAAAATAATATTTGAAAAAACTGTTCGTCTCATCAGATAGATGATGATAGAATCTTGTCCCGTCTTGAAATTCCAATTTAATTTTTGAATCTCTCGTTTACGCGAGCGTTGCGCGCGAACTCTTGGACGGATCACGCTGTCCAACGAACTCGTCCTGAGCATTGGTAAAATGTGTGCCAAATTTCTTCAAAATCGGTCAACTTTTACTCAAGTTATCGTCGTANATTATTCCAAATGCTTTTAATACACATTACACATGAGTTTGAAAATTATAACTTTCTCAAGCACTTCTTTAGATTGTAACTCCCCTTATCAAAATAGGAGTGGATAATCCTTTGTCCCTTAGTACATTCCTTTTAAACATCCCTTTTTGTAAATAGTTATTTAGTCAAAGTCATTTTTATTCTAAAACAACATAGGGGAGTAACAATCTAAAGAAGGAACCATTTCTTATTTATTTTTTTCGAGCTTAACTTTAAAACATAAAAAAATCCGTAGATGAAATAAAAGTAAAAAATTTAATGAAATTAAATGTTGGGAAAAGAAACATCTGAGTTTTGGGAATTCCAAGAGACTTTTTCATTAAGATGAAACGTAAATTAAAAAAAATATATATACACATATAAATATATGACTTAGATAGCCTTTTTCATGCAAAGCAAGCCTGTTTTAAAAACCTGGGGAAGGGGGTTTGGTAATAAAATATTTCATTGAGATCATTCCTTTGATCATTCAAAGGAGGGATCGAAATATTATATAAGTAAGGCTTTTATTTTCTTAATTGACCCAACTTCTAAAAAAAAGCAAAGAAAATATATAGGTAGGTATATATATTTTTTTTTATAAAAAAATATCCTCATTACCTAGAAAGTTATATTTATATAAAAAATTCTAAAATTATTTTAAAATTCTGTCGAGCAAAATATCGTGATTCCGATTGATCACACTGTCCGAATTAAAAACATTTCCGGATGACGACATTTTACTTATATAAAATCTGAAATAGAAATGAAAAAAAAAAATTAAAAAAGTAATTTTAATTTCTCCAAACCTCTGGAATCAAAATTATAATGTACCACGAAATAAAAATAAATGGGCTCTACTGACCAATTTTCCACAATATTTAAAAACTTGTACATGGTAAATTCAATCCAACTACAAACTGTTACACAACGCTCCATAATTTTGTACTATACCATAATTCCTCCTTTAACTTATAAAATTTGTGATTATTCTAGCGATTTCATTCTTGAAGAATATTATTGAATCCCCTCTTCTATTTGGTTTGTTTAAGTCTACTTTCTTTTGATATTAAGTAGCATCGATTCAAGCTTAATAAGATCTAAGTAGGTGCAATATTTTTTTGATTTATGTTAAACCTATCAAAAGTTATAGAAAGTCAATGTTTCCTTGAGAATATTTAATAGGAGGTCTATAAGTAATGACAAACACATTCTGTTTAGTTATCTAAGAAAACAAGAGACTCTGCAAGACTACAACTCTGCAAGAGATAGATTCTAAAATGTTGGTCCTGTCTTTCCTGCTTTAGATAAAGTCAGTAAAGGTACTATCTCAAGAGATAATACTACTAGAATAGACGTACAAATTAGAGCAGAGGAGGTGTCTACATTAATTAGCTATACATGTGAAGAGAAAGGGGTCCCTGACATGACAAATGTAGCCAGTATATACTAGGTACATACAGCCTCACCTATGACGAGAGACAATATCACAATACTTGAGAGCATTGCTCACATTGGTTTAATTAAAGATTAAAGTAGTTAAAACAATAATTTGATTGAAAGAATCTGTTCAAGTAGAATATTAATGGACAAAAAGGTAAAAGAGCTGAGAATATCCTATATAATACATTATTATAAGGTAAAAACGGCAAGTAAAAGCTAATCAAACTATATGTTTGCATCAATTTTTTTGTGGCTAAATTTCTTAATACTTTTTGATTTTCATTTACAATATAGAAAGTTCATAAAAATTTCGGTGAAAACAAAATTCTTTTTGATGCGAGATTGAATAATTAATGAAGCTGATTTCTTTCATTCAATATTCTTCATTAACACGCGCTTATAACCCTTTATGTAACTTCTTCAATGTGATGTTAACTTGTTCTACTTTGTCTCCCATGAAATAAACTTGTATGAATTTTGGATCTTGATTAGGCATTGGAAGAAAAGAACTGATTTGGTGCACACTGAATTTTTGATTCATTATCAAAATGACGACAGTCGTTATTTTGAAAGATTATCGTTGCGCCAAATAATGTCAACTGAACCTAACGAACATATTGGTGTGGTTATGATCACTATCGGTTAAGTGGTTAAATATTTGTAAGAACATTTACAGACGTTCACTGAAATTTTATTTATTAACATTTAGTGGTGATAGGGTACATTAAAACGAAAAAAAAAAAAAATATATA
>KZ651075.1:177304-187920 GCA_001010745.2 Gerris buenoi | reverse complement strand
TTTTTTTTTGAGGTGCTTAACCATTAGTCATTAGCTCCTCTACAACTTCCATTTACAAATCATCTATAATAAGCTTTAAGATACTTTCATTAAATAGTATAAGCAATAATAAGATTTAAGAATAAGATAGTATTATAGTAAAGATAAAATATTGTTATTGAAAATAAACATGAATATGTATCAGAAATAATGATATTTAGGATATATATATATATATATATGTGTGTGTGTGTGTGTGTGTGTAGATATATTCTTAAGTAAATTAATAAGGTAGATAATAATGTTGAGTTAATAAAACGGAAATGTTAAGTAAATTATATACTTTTTAAAGATGATTGGGGTGTATAAAAGATTCGTAAAAAATAGATGATATTTCGTCCCTTCTTTTGATATATTTTCAAACCTAATTAATTATTCAAGCTGGACTTTTTATTGATAAAAGGATAAAATTTAAAACGTTATTATCTTTAATAAAAGTAGAAACAATAAAAATACATTGAAGAGAGTTAAAATAGAGAATGACTATTTTTTATTACTTGAGCTATAATAAAAGATTAATATTAATTTTTTAATATATAATACTGCATAAAGCTTAAATAAAGTAAATAGTTGATCTTATAAAATTAATTAGCAAATTTAAAATAGCTAATAAGAAAAAACTGATGTGAATAAAGTATATTCTCAAGTAAATTAAGAATTTTATCTATAACAAATATCTATATTCAATTATAAAGTAATCATAAGTAAATTATAAGGCTTCATATAAGAAAATAGTAAATCTGAGTGAATCAAGATAATTAGATAAAATCTAGTATTATTAATATTTAGTAGGTAATATTATTATCAAAATTGAGCAACATATTTGCAGTAAAATATGACTTTACCTGAAGCTTTTATTTACTGTTTTGTATACTTGGCAATAGTGAAGTAAATTAAAAGACAAAAATTATCCCCATTTTGAATTTGAATAACAGCTACAATTTAAGATCGCATAAATATTGAAAATGAAGGAAGTGAAATTCAGACTGTCACAGTAATAAATAACACAAATGATAAATACGTCAAAAGAATGATAATTGAATAATTTCTTTTGATATATTTATGATAAGAAATAAAGGATTTGTTACATACGGTGACTGGTCATCGTCAGGAATAACTATATTTACCTGTAACAAAAAAAAAAGAATAAATTATCAATAACTACTTAATTCAAAATATACTTATAAAAATTATATCAATGAACACAATAAGAATTGATAAAATTAAAAGTACATTACTAATGTAAAAAATACATTATGTCACTCGTAGTAAGTTAAACTATGATGTGTGGTTACACCACCATCGAATGCATTCATCTGAAATATTTCTTTATGTAAAGTCAATCAATTTATTAATGTAAGCGAGCTATAATAATATAAAAAGTCTTTTGTATACTTAATGATACTTATGATTTATAATAAGCAATGTATATCTATATTTATGCCGAAAGTTCACGGTTTCTGCAGTGGTAAATTTGAAGGTCTTTATTGAGTTTCAAAGAAATCCAATGTTCCACAAATTGAAAAATATGAAACAACAACGAAAACTACGTCATATGATATGAAAACTTTAATAACTATGTCATCACAGAGCTCAACTATCCCAGAACACGTTTCTAGTCTTGCAATATTGTTTCGGAGAATCTCGTTTCGATAGGACTCGAAATCTTATATCACGTAGACCCGCAATACATCCCTAGGGATACGGGGACATGTAGTGGCTCTGAATCGCAGACGCGCTGAGTCAGACACGATTCAGCCACACAACAAAAGACGTGCAACATTGAGCCCCGTTGTGGATTAAGCTACAACAATTTTGTCGGATCCACAAAATGTCTTATACGCTGGTCCATTCCGACAGATCTATACTTTATATTTTTGCAAAAATTTGTTGGATGGTAGTAGATAACAAGCTAGAATATTTATCCTTAACCTATTGCGCTTTCATAAAGTTAATACACAAAGCAAAATTAATTGTGGAAAAAAATACCGCAGCTAATATTTAAGGTACGGCCCTTCAGAGGGCGTGACTAACCAACGCCGTCGATGGCTTTGAGAAGTCGCGCCTTGACGTAAGTCAGAATGGCCTGAAACATCAGGAAGAGCGACGATACTTCAGTTGTTCTAGAGCGGTCCTTATAATGGACGTAATAATCTAAGTAAAACAAAGTTTAAAAGTGTATAGAAGTTTTGTCGAGTAACGGTGGCTCGAATCAGAAGCCAACTGATTGGCGATAGCCTAGCCACTACACAAGCTGTCGTCAGCTTAAGTGCCGGAAAAACCATTCATCAGTTAGTCTTGAATAACATGGAATCGTCCTGGACGACGGCGGTGGTTAAACGCGCGCTCTGTGCGTCTGTTAATCACGGTTAAGTGCCGGACCTTAAAATAGGTAAAGTCCGGTTTAGATAACAAAGCAGTCATTGGATTTTAATCCTTAACAGTAAATTACACATAATCCGTACATTTGGACCAAATAATTAGATTGGGAGAAATAGGCCAGAGATAAATTAAAAAATCCCGTCAAGTACTTGCCAGCAAGTTACTAAAAGGGTTTCTTCGGTCATAAGAATTCATTATTATTATTATTTTTTTTTTTAAACAAAAATATCTATTGTTCACTTTTAAGAAACAAGATGTGCATATATTATTATTCTTTGCTATCTTCGGTATGCGCTTATTAAATTCTTTTAGGGGTAAATGGCAGCCATTTTGGAAACACGATATATTTTTGTGAACTAAATTTCAATACCTCTAAAATGATACCCAACTTTNAGTAAACTTTTTCCCGAGTGCCTTTTCAGACTTGACGAGTACTGTATTAAACAAAAATTCCGTTTGATCCGCACCGAACACCATTTTATTTTTTTTTTTCCAGTGGTCTCAACAATTAGACTAATGGGAAAGTTCCATAAAAGAAAATAGTTGAAGGGTGTTTTTAACATTTAAAAAAAAAAAAAAAAAAAAAATACTCTAGATAAAATGTCAAAATAAAACTGGTGGATTCTATGGGTCAAAAGCTAAAAAGAATGTCGAGTAGGCATAGGCCCATTTCTCAATCATTCTCGAGGTATCGATGTATTCCTTTTTTTAGAGTGTTTAACAAAAAGTTTTAAAAATTTCATAATATCTCAAAAACAAAAGCGAAAAAACAATCGGAATCACTCGTCGATTTTAAAATTATCAGCTGCTAAACATATTTTAGGTCGTTATATATTTTAAAAAAATTTAGGGGCACGGTAGTGCCCCCGCCAAGTCGAGCACATGTATTTTTCCTTCAGAAAGGAGTAAACATTAACATTACACCCACATTAATAGGGAGGAATGGATCCCATTACAGCCTAGTTGTGTAAAAGAGGGAGGAAAGTAAAAATCAGGGAGGAAAGTAAAAATAAGGGAGGAAAGTAAAATTATGGGAGGAAAGTAAAATTAAGGGAGGAAAGTAACAATAAGGGAGGAAAGTAAAATCAGGGGGGAAAGTAAAAATAAGGGAGGAAAGTAAAATTATGGGAGGAAAGTAAAATTATGGGAGGAAAGTAAAATTAAGGGAGGAAAGTAAGTACCCCGTTAGCACAAGTTAATAATACTGAAGTTATTTTAAGAAATAATGAAATAAAAAAATATTAAAATTTGTAAACAGTAGAGCATACTTATTTTTCTTTAAAAAAAATTAATGTTGCATGAAATGCACAAAAAGTTGCATTATTTTTTCTTTATTTAATATAAAGTTTTATAAAACTTATTTATTTATATCAATACCCAAAGAAATAGTTAAAATCAAAGTCTTTGGTTTTATTTGGGTGCATATGAGCCATAGAATCCACCGGTTTCGTTACGAAATTTTATTGCTCGCCCTTTATATCATTTATACTCTTTAGTCATCGTCATATTTAACAAAAGTAAATTATAACAATAAATTGTTGGCTTGTGCAAATCAGCATAGCAAAGGCAACATTGTTTTGTTATTGATACAAGCACATGCTCATCCAAAAGTTGAGGCATAAGGCCCTCCGCACACGGAGCAACTCAAAACAAACTCAACTGGAACCTCCAGTCATTATTGAGTTGACAGTAAGCAAACCCAGTTTGCAATGTGTTGCTCCATGTGCGGTGTACCATTCAATTACACAGGTTGAAACTCGTAGTCAACTGGTTGGTGATTTGAATTTGTATTCAGTTTATTTTGAGTTGCTCCGTGTGCGGAAGGCCTAACTGCTTGATCAAATTTGGCATTAATTAGTAAAAGTGAAAGATCGTGCTCGGAATAATTATTAATAATAAAATTTATCTGGAAATAGAACCACTTTTAGAGCATCAAAGCGACCTGATGGTAACAACGGGATACTTTGAATTTTGAATTTATATTTTTTGTTCTCTATCTAAACCCATCATTAACTATAGCCCACAAAGGACTCATGCTTATTGACCGTGTCGATCGATGAAAGAATTTTAACAGAAAATTCTTTTTTGAATATTTATCACACAAAAGTACCTTCATTTTCAAATTTTAAATTTTCCTCTAAAAATATCCAACGATGTGAGAGGAAAAGCTTAATGCAATCGTTCATTGAGTTTTTATAAAGAAAGCGTCTTACGCTCTTATTTTGAGTAACAAAGGCTCGCAGTACTTCGGTCGTTTAAAAAATGTATTGTTACACTCTTAAATGAATTCTTTATAAAATGGAGTTTTTAACATTTAAAAAAAAAAAAAAAAAAAAAATACTCTAGATAAAATGTCAAAATAAAACTGGTGGATTCTATGGGTCAAAAGCTAAAAAGAATGTCGAGTAGGCATAGGCCCATTTCTCAATCATTCTCGAGGTATCGATGTATTCCTTTTTTTAGAGTGTTTAACAAAAAGTTTTAAAAATTTCATAATATCTCAAAAACAAAAGCGAAAAAACAATCGGAATCACTCGTCGATTTTAAAATTATCAGCTGCTAAACATATTTTAGGTCGTTATATATTTAAAAAAAATTTAGGGGCACGGTAGTGCCCCCGCCAAGTCGAGCACATGTATTTTTCCTTCAGAAAGGAGTAAACATTAACATTACACCCACATTAATAGGGAGGAATGGATCCCATTACAGCCTAGTTGTGTAAAAGAGGGAGGAAAGTAAAAATCAGGGAGGAAAGTAAAAATAAGGGAGGAAAGTAAAATTATGGGAGGAAAGTAAAATTAAGGGAGGAAAGTAACAATAAGGGAGGAAAGTAAAATCAGGGGGNAAGAATTTTAACAGAAAATTCTTTTTTGAATATTTATCACACAAAAGTACCTTCATTTTCAAATTTTAAATTTTCCTCTAAAAATATCCAACGATGTGAGAGGAAAATAAATATACGCATATGAAAAAAAAATAGTAAAGATCAAAAGATATAACTCCCTGAGGCAATATTACATGACATGAGAGACTGGTAACATGAAAGATCTTCGCTCCTTATTTAACATGTTATGTCTTATAATATGATAGAGACTGTAGAACCGACAGATAACGGATGAAAGACACCGTATAAAGGTTGCGCTAACAATATTTCAGCTTTTTCTCGACTTCAACCAAACGGTAATGGAATTTTCTTTTTTGCTCCACTGTAGAAGACGAGAGAGAGAAAAACTTCATGTTAAACACTGTAAGTCTTTACGTTGCTTCAAAACATTGTATATTTTTTTTTACATGTTTTATTACTTTTTTTTTAACTAAGTTTTTTTTTTAAGTTTGACGACATGGTTTTATTAAATTAAATTATTTGAACGAGTATAACAGCATAATCTTAGACGTATAACAATGTTAAATTATTAGTATGAATATTATCAAACGAAGAAATCGAAAATTATTGTCGGTTGTGTGGACCCAAAATTCAAATGAATTTATTTTTGAAATTCTTATATTGCATCTTAAAAAAATATATATTCTCCGTAACGTCTGTAAATTACTATCTTGTTATATATTATTTACCTCATCTCTATTAATTTATTTGACAAAGTCTGTTTAAGGTTAAAAAAATAATACATTTTCACTCATATATCTTCATAATAAAGCTTCAAAATACACGCCAAGACAAAAATGTATATAGACTGCCAATTAGTGTAGTACATAGCTTCCTCACATCCTACCACGTACTTTATTGATTTTATGCTTTTACAAGCCATTGTTGTCTAATTTATATATTTCCCCCGTTTTTATAATACGGCAAAATGTTTTGATTTTTTACATGAATGAAAGTACCAATTAAGCAAAAGCTAAAGAGCGCAGACGGTTTTAAATTAATTGGACGCTATG
Organism: Gerris buenoi; assembly: GCA_001010745.2. Lineage (NCBI taxonomy): Eukaryota > Metazoa > Arthropoda > Insecta > Hemiptera > Gerridae > Gerris > Gerris buenoi. Next base: position 181,602 of record KZ651075.1, on the reverse strand, counting down.
AGCGGTCTATTTTCCATAAACCATCCGAATTTCATAAAAATCAGATAAGTACTTTTGAAGATATAGGTGTAAATAAATGTACATTTTTGCGCATTTTAAAGAGAAACAAATGGGTGCAGCAGAAGGTTGAAACATATATATGGGACCAACAATTGGCTAATTATGACCTAATATACAAATTTCATTAAAATCGGACGTGTAATTTCTTTCAAGGGATCATACAGGTGAGTACAAATTAACAATTTGTTAATCAAAAATGGTTTTTCATCATCAGACCTAAAATAAAATAAAATGAAAAATGATTTCCATTAATAAAGTTATAACATATATATAAAAAGAAATATAATCACTTTACAAAAATTAAAATAATAATAATAATTAGTTTTTTTACTAACNAATCAAAAATGGTTATATTTCACCCATTTCGGGCATCATCAGACCTAAAATAAAAAAATGAAAAATGATTTTCATTAATAAAGTTATAACTTATATATATAAAAAGAAATATAATCACTTTACAAAAATTAAAATAATAATAATAATTAGTTTTTTTACTAACCTCAAGCCTTGCTTGTGTTAAATTTTACATTCTAAATTTTACAGTATTTAACAATATTTGAAACTGGAATTATAAAAAAACAAACTAAAATGACCCTCAGATCATCTGTGTCACATTGAGAAACTACCACTAACAACAAAAATGTATGAGAGGGAGAAAATCCCTAAAACAGGGTTTTCAAAAAACATCCCGTCCAATGATCAAACAAGGTTTCGGTCTTCTTATTTTTACAAAAATTTAAATGCAACGGCTGCTTCTCACATTTACTCCATATAATCATCACTGTAAAACATGTCTCCCTTATCTGGGAATCGAACCATCGCTTCCCAGGATATTGATAATGACCTTGATTACAAGCGAGAATCATGCGAGTAAGGCCCCGGATACACGATCAAACCTTTTGCGCAAACCTGATGTTGGGCAAATTTAGGCCATGGCCATACACATCAAAGTCGGGCAAATTTAGGCCATCACGTCAAACATCAAACAGCCCCATACACAGTCAAAATGTTTGTGCAAACATATTGACCGTGTATGGGTGCCTATACCAATTTGCTAAACCAANAAACGTGAAATTAGAATTTCAAGGAGGGAAAAGATTCCATCATCACCCATTCGATGAGAACATTCATTTAGTAAAACGAACAGTGACATCGCATCGCTATTAAAGTCACATATTATTAATAAGTTTAATTGGAAATAAAAATTATAACTAGAAACTTCTACAAGGTACAAAACCTTGATCAATAGACCTTCAGAAAATTTGAAAAAGAAAAAAACTGACGTAAAAAACATTTTTAACTTATCACATGTTCATTGCCTGAATAATTAATTTTTACTTTCTCATTTAAAGAGAAAGTATTGTGATAGCTCAAAAATTCAATTTTGATGGATTTGCATGTTTTGAGATCCCTTCAGTCCAAGAAATTGATCAAGGTTTTGTACCTTGTAGAAGTTTGTAGTTATAATTTTCATTTCCAATAAATCTTATAAATAATTAAAAAATAATGTGTGACTTCAATAGCGAGCGATGTCACTGTTCGTTTTTCTAATGAATGTTTTCATCGAATGGGTGATGATGGAATCTTTTCCCTCCTTAAATTAAATGCAACGGCTGCTTCTCACATTTACTCCATATAATCATCACTGTAAAACATGTCTCCCTTATCTGGGAATCGAACCATCGCTTCCCAGGATATTGATAATGACCTTGATTACAAGCGAGAATCATGCGAGTAAGGCCCCGGATACACGATCAAACCTTTTGCGCAAACCTGATGTTGGGCAAATTTAGGCCATGGCCATACACATCAAAGTCGGGCAAATTTAGGCCATCACGTCAAACATCAAACAGCCCCATACACAGTCAAAATGTTTGTGCAAACATATTGACCGTGTATGGGTGCCTATACCAATTTGCTAAACCAATTCTGCCAAATTATCTCATCACTAATCTTATCGTCTTTAAAAACAACGGCTTTTATTTATATAAAAGCTACATATCCTTAACAAATANACGAACAGTGACATCGCATCGCTATTAAAGTCACATATTATTAATAAGTTTAATTGGAAATAAAAATTATAACTAGAAACTTCTACAAGGTACAAAACCTTGATCAATAGACCTTCAGAAAATTTGAAAAAGAAAAAAACTGACGTAAAAAACATTTTTAACTTATCACATGTTCATTGCCTGAATAATTAATTTTTACTTTCTCATTTAAAGAGAAAGTATTGTGATAGCTCAAAAATTCAATTTTGATGGATTTGCATGTTTTGAGATCCCTTCAGTCCAAGAAATTGATCAAGGTTTTGTACCTTGTAGAAGTTTGTAGTTATAATTTTCATTTCCAATAAATCTTATAAATAATTAAAAAATAATGTGTGACTTCAATAGCGAGCGATGTCACTTCGTTTTTCTAATGAATGTTTTCATCGAATGGGTGATGATGGAATCTTTTCCCTCCTTGAAATTCTAATTTCACGTTTGAACCTCACATTTACGCGAGCGTTGCGCGCGAACTCTTGGTCTGATCACGCTGTTACACGAACTTAGCCTGAGCATTAGGGAAAGGAACACGAATACCAAATTTCAACCAATCGTTCCACTTTTACTCAAGTTATAGTCGGACACGTTACACACAAACAAACTGACAAGATGCATATGTTGTTTAATGAAAGAAGCTCGCTAACGCCTGCTTCAATTATAATTTATAATTTAAACGGTTGCTAATTTAAATAAAATTATATCTTTAAAATGATTCATATACGCTAGGAGCCAGAAAGCTATGTGCCATATTAATTGGCACAGTGTTTATACGGGCGATGAGCGCATGAACACATTTTAAATAGTTACCATGTGATTGTACTAGAGAGCAAGGAGATTAAAATGTTGCAAATTTTCTTGCAAAAATGTGGAAGTTTATTGGACTAAGTCAAATTTTCAAGTGAGGAAGATAATGTCCGATAAATTACATCACAGCCAATTTACACATTATTAGAGGCGCTCTTCTTAGTTGTGCATCAAGTTCTCTAACATCACGGCAGATAGCGTCCTTCTACTCGGAATAGTTTTTTGACATAGACTTTGGCCTTTAGATATCCCCATAAGATAAAATCACACGGGCTGACCATGGAACAACACCATTCCGGGAAATCACACGACCGAGATAAATTTGACGGACACAATCCATGGTGCAGTGGCTCCATCTTTTAGATTTTAGAGCCATATGTGGTCAGTACCCATTTCGTTATTCTTTAAATAGGGGATGAAAGAATCGGATTCCCTGAGGAGATGTTAGAGAATGTGATGCGCAACTTCGCTGAGCGCCACTAAGAATGTGTAGATCGACAAGGACGTCATTTATCGGACATTATCTCCCTCTCTTGAAAATTTGACTACTGTCCATTAAACTTCCACATTGTTGCTAAAATTCGCTTGAATCTCTCCTTCATCTCTTCAATCTCCTAGCTCTAGTATTAAACACAAAGTAACCATTTAAAATGCAGTAATCCGCACTGCGCCACCCGTTTTAAGTAAATGGACATCACATTGGAATTACAACTTAAAAAATTTAGGGATTCTTCACTGTCCCGGAATAAATCTGAAACAAGCCATTGAAATCAAGTTAAAATTTAAATTTGATTCTACTTAATTCGCTTTCTATATTCAACCTTAATGTTACTTGAAATGTACAAAGTTCTGAATGCTATTTTCTTCCGAACCTAGTATTTCCCAATGGCTTTTATATCCCCTGATAGACGGTTAAGGTATTACCATTTCTTAAAGCTGCAACTAAAGAAACTAAAAAAATAAAGAAAACCATAATCGTTGTCGAAGTTTTGTTCGTTTATTCTTAGTTCATTCTCTATCTCTAAAAGTTTTTGGCCTCATTTTAGATTTACTCCATATTCTCTTATGACTGTAGGTACTTATAGCAATGGAAGTTTTTTTTCAATATGAATATAATGTTAAAAAATATTAAAACAAATATGCTCAATATTACATCATTTAAAAAAAAAATAAATAAAAAATAAGAACATTAATCACAAAAAGCATGTAAATAAGCAGAGAATAAATTATATATATTGAAATAAATAATAATATTGCTTCCGAGCTTACCGAAGGTAACGGAAGCATTGTGTTCACTTTTGAGAACAAAAAGTTTTATGCCTCCGATTTTAAAAATTCCAAGACAGAAATCCGTTTCAGACATCAGGGAACATTTTTGGTTCC
>KZ651075.1:164960-176178 GCA_001010745.2 Gerris buenoi | reverse complement strand
ATCTGGTTTAGTAATTACTCACAGCTTGTAAACGGGTCATTCATTTGCTACGGCGTGAAATTTCTGCAGGTGAGTTTACTAGCTAGCTTTATTAAATATAGTTGAATCGTGCGCTAGTTTACACGCCAAGAGTAATTGTGAATTCGCTCACATGTAAATAAACCTTTTATGAGATTTCAAGTAAACAAAATATGGTCTCGTTAACTTTACTGGTCGGTATTTTGTTTCAAGAAGTAGAAATTAGAAATTTTAATTAAAAAAGATATTACAATTTTCTGTGTAATCAATATCCTCTGTAGGTTTAACGTTGTATCAGAAGGCGATCTGCTAGTTACCCACCCTTAGAGTTTTCCTTTGTCGGACTAGAGTCTAGATAGTTGTTACCTGAATCAGGAGGGTTTCTATTTCCTTTGATCTTAGCTATAGGGCTCTAACAAAGGGGCTTCCCGTATTGAAAATGGTAATATCATCTTCTCTTTCCTAAAGTTTTGCTTCTAAATTTTGACGGCATCTAACTATCCTGCTGTTAAACTCAAAGAGAGATTGGACGGTCTTTAAAATTTTTAATTAGTTCGGATTCTATGAAACTTTGAAACCCTGCTGATTCGAGATCTGATATAAATAAGACGATTTATTAGATTTTTTCGGTTAGTCCTATTTTCAGTTGTTCCAGCATGCTGCATGTGATTTCATAATGACTATGCATCTACCTACGAGGGGAGTACCTTAGGAAGAGATGGAAGTTTTGTTGAGTCGCTGAATGAATTTTCTGTGTTTTTAACAGGCACAAATAAAGTAAATAGTTAGTCCTACCCGACACATCCTCTTCCATTATTGACTTCTTGTCAACGAATGAACGACTGATGCTTACACTTTAAATTAACTTCACGTGTTTGTTAGGGAGCTATCTTGTAACTTAAATTTGACCCACTTCCCGACTACCTAGAAAGCTGAAAATTACACAGATTATGGATTTCCAATGAGAATAGAATAATTAGACATAATTTTAACAAAACCGTGTGTATTAGCCGATTCATCGCTGAATTTCTAATAGATTTTGATAAAAGTCAAACAAAATTGTAAACAAACACGACCAGTGACAAGTGTAAAGTAAGGTTATTTCCATTTACAGAATTATTTTAAAACGACAATTTTTTTGTAGGGTAGAGGAAGCTTGGTAGGTACCCTGTTCCTCGTTCCTCCATCCGTCACCTTGGGGCTGGGACCACGCTTTTATCTTTAGTGACAAACGCATATACTGGGTTCACTTACTGCGGCTGTTAAAAATTATCTTCCCCTTTTAAGTGCATGTTTTGTAAACGCGTGTTCTTAAAAAATGTAATATTATTTATTAATCAGTTTCATTTAGATTAATGTATAATGAGACCATCTTTATTTTAAATAATTTCAAGATAAAAATAACTTTTTATATACTACGTTTTCAAAGTTTCTGTTATATCATATTATATGAAATGATTAATATATATTTTTTATTGTTATATTATAATGTTATGTTAAATCTGGTTGTCACACGTCACTTAATTAATTTGTTTACTTTACCTTTTTCGCTGTCATTGAATGTTTACCTCTAATAAAAAAACACAAATTTGAAACCCGTCAAAATGAAGATTGCCAAAATAATTGGATATGACAAAACTAATAAAATAACTTAAGGATTTTTTCCGAACTAACCTTCCATACAGCAAACTTGCTGAAAACTAATTAAATTCTGCTGAAAAATGACTAAAAGTATTAAAATATTGCATTATCATCGTGTTCTGAGCTGTTCTGAAAGTTTCAAATGTCTAGCCTCGGGATATTAGTTAAAATTCGATTGCAAGATTTGTACCGGACAAACAAACAAACAAACAAACAAGAAACCAAGTTAATAAAAACAGTAAAAAGACGACAGTCAATGTTTTGTTCAGATGTGATTAAAAGAAATTTTAGGGAACGAAGCCAAACATTACGACATTTTAGAATCCCTGGTAACTGGAAATGATTAGTATAGGACTATACGAGGATTTGTTCCACGTAATTTCTGAGGGATGCGAACATTTTTCCTAAACCTTCCAAGGCTCATCAAAGCAAAAGACAGAGACTACAAAACTGATTTCAGTGATAGGTTTCGGGGTCCACGCATCGACCCCTATTAGTCGTAATATCATTTGGGTAAATTTGGTGATTGATTGATCTCAGTTTGCTTTTATGTATAGTGCAATTATAAGCATTGAATAGCTTAATATTTAAGCTTTAGATTTTCAATCGATAATATATCGACCTTTAAAATAGTTAACTATTCAAGAATTAATAAACCAACCACAATAGATTTTTAAAATCAATTTCATCTTTTATCGTTCTATTTTAATCACGCGAATTTAAAAAATCCCTAAAACTTATTTAGTTTGGGTAAATTATTCCATCATAAAAACTAAATTAAATTGTATATTTGCATAATTTTAAGTTCATTGACATTTATGACAATTTTTTTTCGAGCAACGAAATAATAGACATTCTTATTGCTTATCTCAAATCTAAGTCTTTAATTATCAGATTTCTTTTTGTTAACATAAAACTTATGATATACTTTCCTCATTTCCCTTATATTACTTTAAGCCCCTTTAGGTTTATCCCTACTAATAATAAAGTTAAGGTCGTTTATAGTGTTTAGTATGCGATATCCATTAAATACGCTATTGTTCCCTTGAGGGCAATGAAGAGAACACTTTGAGAAGGGTTATAGTTAACTTTAATTGAGTCGGAATAATATTGATCCATTTTGAGTTTGGGTATATTGCCGCATTGTATATCCCAATCTAAGGCACGAGAATTGTTTGAATTTGACAGTTCGATGAAAGTCAGTTTCTGTAATCAGTTAAATTTAGCTCCTAAGTGTTGTACATCATCCACAAATCTACACTTAACAATACCTCTGAGATACAGTGCAATGTAATAACAGGGTGTTAAAATATATTTGAATTCATAAGTATTGTAGACTAGTGATGCAAACTTAGGATTTAGATCTTCAAGTTGGTACCCCAATATTATTTGATTAAGAGATTACAATGTTGATACTTAGTATTATTGCAACTTGAGTTAGGATTATTTGATTCGAGTTGTGCACACAAATCCTTACATTTTAATCCTTTATATTCTACACTACAGAGTCTCAGCACATTCTAAAGACTTTGACACTTTATACGGTCGAGTTGAGCTTACTTACAGCTTATTTAACTTTAGCCCGTTTTTACTTTTTCTTACTTACTCTTACTTTGTGCAGCGCTACAACCCGAGATGGGCGTTAGCTTAGATCTCCTCTCTACTGCCCGCTCTGATTCACCAACTCCTCACACTAATTTCAGATCCTCCTCTACGTCCTCAAGCCATTTCTTCCTTGGTCGACATCGTCTTGAAGGTCCATATATCTTTCTACTGAACAGACTCTTAGGCCTCCTGCCTTCGTCCATCCATTCTACATGTCCCAGCCATCTTAATCTTTGCGCCTTAATGAACCTTATGATATCTTCTTCCCCTTCCATGAAATCATTTATCTCTCTGTTACTTTTTAGTCTCCATACTCCATGAACACAAGTCACAGCCTACACAGTCACAAGCCCTATTACCTGCTTGTATTCTGCGTAATATTTCTAATGCAACCTGGTTTTTGTTCATAAAGAGACCTCCTAGGTAAACGAATTCATTTATGGCATCAGGATCACATCCTCCTATTATAAACTTTTCCTTACCTAAAAGAAATAAGTATTGTTTTCACCCAAAATATACGAAACCGACATTTATTTCAAAGGATTATCTGATTTAGGTGTTTTTAAAGTAAATTAAGTGGTTTTCAGCTGGATGAATGTCTGTCTGTGTGAGTGTCAGACTGTTTCACGCATAACTTCCATAGTGTTTTAGCTAGAGAGTAGAAATTAGGTACGAAAATCCGTCCTTACATAGCATATGTAATATGTACCTCATTAAATCATTTGTGTAAGTTGACAAACATTCCAAAAATTTGAGAAAGTTTTCATTCGAGCTGAAATTTGCACCAATTATATTTAAAAAAAAACATTTTCACTCATTTTTCGTTTACCATTTTGAAAATATAAACTTTTAAACTTAAAAGCAAAATAATTTTGGAACTATTTTACCGAATGAGCTCAAATTTGCACCAATTATACCTTTCTACAAGATAAATAAGTCCTCCATATTTCAGCTTAATACCTGTTCATTTTGGAATAACTTTATGTATTACCTAATTCTACAAAATACTTTGCACGGTAATACAGTTTCTTTAAAACTTAAAAATTTATTAAAAAACATACATGTAAACAATTTAACTATAATTGAGACAATAGTTACGGCTTCGGTTATTTACAATAATCCATTCCATAAATAATGTCATGGTAACATGACATTATTATTATTATTTTATATTATAAAAGATTTACTATAAAATTGATAAAAAATTCATCAAAGTCACAAAACATCGATATGATACAAATCAACCTAAAAAATGTATTTTTGGGGGTAAATTGATATATAAAAAACGAGAAACAAGTTTTGTCCAGCAATAAATAAATAAATTGTCATAAAAGGGAGAAGGGGATCACACGCTATATCCGTCAGATATATTGGATGTAAAGAATGAGAGTGATTTCACTGCGGGGAAGGGTTCGATGATTGATGAGTGGGGAAGGGGGAGGAGTTATAGAGAAATGGTAGGACAACAGAATTTTTGGGGGTGGGGGAAGAAAACTGGGAACAGTGGAAATTGGTTCTCTTGTAAAATGGGATAACTTTATATTAAGTTAGGAGGGAGGGGGTTAAACTTTGTTGGGTTGACTTTGTGCACAGATACATCGTGGGGACCAGAGGTCGGGGACAAGAGTTAGTGGTTAAGTTCTTTTGACTTGTACCATCTTAACAACGCGAAATATTACTAAAAGAGGGAGAGAAATCCTATTTCCCTTTTGTTTTCTAAATCAAACGACAATAATATTACAGAAAACTGGAGCAAAAATAAACATCGAATAAGGAATTGGATTAGATTTACAAAAGTTTATAAATCTATACATTGAATAACTAAAAGGCTGATCAGTTTATAGATAATCTACCGTTTCTTGAAAAATCTATACATCACTTTTATTTGTTTGACTTACTTTCGAAGAAAACTTTAAGTTGAATTATATTTGCTGGAGTAGCTTGAAAATGAATGCAATAGGCAATATGGTCAAAAGTTACGATTTAGGCTGGCTGTTAGCAGGAACTGTACTTGTACAGCAAACTGATCGCTCCAGAAGGCCATATACGGCCGAGTAATCTCAATAAAGGGAAAAGGGCAAGGCGCAGGTACATGTCCACTGTACTAGACTTACTTGGTCAAACGGCTGAGTAAGTCCGAGACCATATTACATCGAGTGCGTTTAGGACAGATCGAATTGAAAGAGAATTGGTTAGACGAGTTCGGTCCTATTGTATTAGAGACAGTTGGCTACTTATCTATCTATTAGGGTGGGCTACTTACAATGTACAACCGTTTAATACATATCGATTTAAATGTTCCCTGCGACTATCCTAGCATCCTTATTACATTTTCTTTCATGACAAGTTGATCAACCATCCAAATCCATTGTCTTGAACCTATCCTTTCCTCATATTCAAGTCAATCTAAGGCGACGTCTAAAGAGAAAATTACTCCGACCCCAAATTAAACCACGTGTGTGATGAACTTCCTCTCTGTTTGGGTGTATATGGGACAATAATTCGGATATAATTCGCTGCAGGGGACGACCTGGAGATCCGTTAAAGGCCCCCATACACGGTCAACATTTTTGCGCAAACATTTTGCGCCAAATCCTATGTACTTAATGATTCAATAAAAAATAACAATATAAAGACTAAAAACTGTGTTTTCTATTTAGGTAATTCAAATTTTGCGTTAATTCTGGGACACCCTTTATTCATATAAGTTATCACATAAGTGTACAACAAATCCTTATTTACACAAGTTATAACAAATCAAAACAAACATTTATTTTTATTGAAATAAATGAGGTTGCCTTAGCTTAGCAGTATCAAATAATTTCTAGGTGAGTCATCGCCGTCGGGTCACCACCCAATTATACAAAGTATATTAATTTTGAAATAATTTATTACTTTATGTATTAAATTTTAAAGCTTTTTCGCGACCCTAAAATATTCTGGCATCTAATTTTGGGTTGCGACCATAAGGTTGGAAATAGCTTGCCTAATACATAAAATTTAAATATTCCCTACGTCCATATCCTTGCACCCTCTAGTTACAAGTTCTTCCACGCCAAGCTGGTGAACTATCCTAATCCTCTTATTCAGAACCTATCCTATAGGATACTTCTTACTCAGAACCTATTCTATAGGATGCTTCGTCATCGTCACAAAATTAAAGATTAATATTGTGGTATTCTAAATTATTGGAGTCACTAAACACTAGTTGTAACTTTGCTGTATTTTACCATTAGAGATAAAAATGTCTTTTTACAATTAATTTTTATAGTTGGGGCTATAAAATAAACGAAACAAAAAGGTATTAAAAAAGTAGTTAAAAGTACATTAAAAATAATTAAAGACAAAAATAAGTTTTAAAAATTAACAATAAATTAGAGATGGTAAAACAAATCGTAACATGGGAATATAAAAGAAACGATTATGCGATAAACCTCTACGTTCAAATAATAGCGATTGAGGAAGAAAAATGGAATTCGCTAAAGGTATCATTATTTTTTCGGGATAGCGTGCCGATGATTGAGCCGTACTAACATTAGAGATATCTTCTAACTTAACAACAAAAATTATCTAGTTTAGACATCACTACAGTGAGGGGTAATGACGTGTTTTCGAGTGCTTTTTTGTGATTGCTACATTTAAAAAATAATAATAAGCCATTCTGATTAAAAACTTGATTAAAAACAATACAGTACATTGTAAAATAACAATGAATATTTTTAAACAATGAAAATGAAAGTATTATACATTTGCATTTGAACAAAATGCGTCTTAAACCAGTCTTATTTAGTGGTCAATTTAAAATAAATTTGGGTACTTATTTAGATTGATACTCTCCTATGTGTTTTTAGAATATAAATGACTTTGACTAAATAACTATTAAGACAAAGTGATGTTTAGTCCAGTGTTGGGACAAAGGAATACATATCACACTTCTGTTTATATAAGGGGAGTATCAGTCTAAATGAGAACATTCCGTACAACTTCTTTATATTTTTACTCCTTTTTTTAAATAACAATCTAAAGAAGTGCCTAAATTTGCTTTACTTAATATTAAAGGCCAGTTTTTATTTTTACAGCATTATTAATATAATAAATTAATTTGTTCTTGAAATAAATGTGTGATAAAATTATGTTATTGCGAATATATAAATATAAGAGTAAGTTTCACCTTAAATGTCCTTATTGCCTGATCAGACAATTTAACAACTTTTTAACATGAATTCTACAATGAATTCCTCTTTATAGCTATGGGGGGACACAAGTATAAAATGCAAAGAATATTTTTTTCCCCCTCTGGAATTTCAAAAATGCTATCCGCATTGCGGTACATGCGACGTATAAAAAAAGGACATTTTTACGGTTATGAGAAATACCAGAGGCAAGATTCGGAAAAAAATAAAATAAAATGAAAAATCTAAATGGATTAAAGAGAAAAATATTATGTTTTTAAAACATAATATCAATAAATACTATTAATAAGAGAAAATAAAATAAAGTTTGATGGGATAAATTTCGAAGTACCAGTAACATAAAACATTAGAATAAGCATAGCAGAAGACGCACTGTTTCCAAAAGGTTTACATTTATTAATATGCAGGTTACCTCACAGATGGTCCAGGATAGGTCCATCTGTAAGGTAACTGGATTCAATCTGAATTTCATTAAAATCGGACTAGTGGTTTTCAAAATTTTGGCGTTTGCAAAAAAAAACTTTTATTTTACATACCTTACAACTATACTTTGTATAGAATACAATTATTACTGAGAAAAAAAAATGTTATATGTCCTCAATTTCAAAATTTCAAAGAGAAATACGCACATCAGGGAACATTTTTGGTTTTGTGTCCGTCTGTCGTACAATTTTTTCGAACTAACATATCTTAAAAACTACTCGTTTCATATTAATGAAATTCGGATGGTAAGTCAAAATCATACAAATTTTGTATCCCTTCCACTTACACCCAAACATCAATTTATTTACAGCTGTCTTCACAACTAATCATCTGATTTTATTGAAATATTAAAAGTAGCTAGATAAAAATTAAAGAATTAAAGTATCAATTATGCAAAATGCAAAATAGGCGGGTGAAATTAATCTGGTACCATCTGTGGTCTACTTTCGACACAAATTTCATAAAACTCAGATTAGTACTTTTGAAGATTTATGTGTAAACAAATGTATGTTTGTGCGCATGTAGACGAGAAAGAAATGGTCGCAGAAGATTGGAACTTATATGGCACCAACAATGGGTTAATTATGACCTGCCATACAAATTTCATTAAAATCGGACTTGTGCAAAATTTCAGCTATAGAAAGAGACGAAACCAAAATGTTCTCTGATGTTTGAAATGGATTTTTTAAAAATCGGAGAAATAATATATCTTCGTTCTCCAAAACGATCACATAGCTATTGTAACCTTCAAAAAACTTTCTTCTTCAAAAACTTTTTGACAGATTTAAAAAAAACTAGAGAAAAATTATATAAATTTGACAATAACATGTTGTAAAAGCATAAAATCATTAAAGTAGAAGATATTGAACCCTAGGAAGCTATCTGTCACACCGATTAGAATACTATTTTTGTATAGAATACAATCATTATTGAGAAGAAAAATTAATTTATTCTAGTATTTTCTATGTGGAGTTTTATCTATGTATACCTTTTTAGTTCTTCTGCAATTATGTACCAACTCGATTGTATGACAAAATTGTTTTATATACGTTTATTTTATTTTGATTATNTTTTTTTTTACAGTAATATATATTATTTAAGTTATAGTGGTCACATTAAGGAAATGTAAAATTATTGGCCGATTTCTCATCCTTAAATACCTAATTCGGTACTAAAAGAAAATTAGTTTTTTGTTTTTGTTTTTTTTCAAAATTCAGGTAGAGTTTTATTTACCTGATCATGGTTTATTGTATACTCATTGACCGTTCGTCCAGTGTTAAACGCGAAGTATCTATATGCAATTCTAATTGGTAGAGTCTTTCTTTGGTATCCCTTCATAATCCTTTGGTAAGTTTACTTCATGTTAGTTAAGGAATATAGTTTCAAAACAACAGGGATGAACAAAAATCTAAATAAATTCTTGGAAAAAATGTACACGGTATGAATATAGCATCATTTAACATGCAGTGCAACAACATTTATGAAGGATCTATTTGCGCATGTCCTATTTATCAAATAAAGATAAGAAACGTTTGAAATCAAATGATAATGTCAGTGAGGAAAGGAAGAAGGTAAAAGGAAAATATAGATAGGAGGAAAATGAATATGATATTACAGACTCGTCATTCATACATATTGGATTCAACCAATGCGGAAGTTATCCTGTCAAGTTACAAACTCGTCTCGGAAATCCTGACAAATGCAATACTGTTCAAACCCTACAGAATCATCTTTGGCATCAAGTGAGTTAGACAAATTATTGGATATACCTTTATAAAGGGCTTTAGACTATGTACTCATGCATATATACGTCTAAGTATACACAGCTGTACTAGCTTCATATCTGTAACCAGTGCGTATGACCTTTAAGTACACATATACAAGGGAAAATGGATCTATAATTTCAGAGCCTGACGATGACTAGCCGTGTTACGCTAGAACACAGAACACGTTGTGTTGTGAATCATGGTGGTCTGTGTTTGAATGTACAAGGGAGGATTTGGAATACAGGGATCTAGAGAGGTTATTATTAGCCTGCATGTGACGTATAACAAACCGGAGCACAATGTTTCATCACCAGAAATAGAGGTTTTCCAATTACCTAGGTATTTTATAGTAAACAGAAATCGTACGCTATTCTAGCAGCGAACAACGTGTAACATAAACAAGGCAGTAATTACTGAATTGAGTTTTTGTTGTTGGGAAATTTACTGGATTTGCATATTTAATATTACTTATGTTTAAATTTATAATTGTATGACTATTTAGTAACTAATGTGGTAAAGTATAAGCGTACTAATAAAGTTAACAAACCTATAGACATAAAATTATAAATTTAAACAAAATTAAATTAAATATGCCACTCGGCAGTAAATTTCTCAGCAACAAAAACCCTATTACGGCATTTTCATATAATTAAGAAATAATGTTAATATTCAAAATATTAAAAAAAAAAAAATCTGCCAAATTAATGTGACACATTGCTTCCTCGATTCCTATCACCGGACGAATGGTAAAAATAAGGTCAAATGAGTAAAATGAGACAGACTTCAAAAAGCAAGTGTTACTAAAATATTTAGTTGTTTTTTAGTTTGTTAGCCGGAGCTATAAGAATCAATGCTTGCTAAACTAGCAATTTGGCCATCTTTGACGTACCATCTAAATTTACCATAAAAATTACACAAGTGTTTCCAAATATCGGTGTTGTAGTACAGACAGACACGGGACCAAGAATATTTCCGCATGTCTCAAAAGTATATCTGTCCGACAAATTTTGAATTTGGATACAAAAAAATCATTTTTGAGAATGAGGACAGTGCTTAAGTTATAAGGTATAGATTTTTAATAAAACTTCGCATATCTCGTTTAAAGTACTATTGAAACAGGTATGTAAAATGTCAACTTGATACAAGCAGAAGTTTTTTTTTAGAGATGCGATTCAGTTGTTATAATAATAGTTGGAATTAAGTGAGACATATGGGTTAGGAAGTAGTGTAGTTATATAGGGTAACTAGCCTTCACCCCGCGCTTCGCGCGGGGCTCATGCTAGGTATTGTATTAGTGCCTATGTTTCCAAATGTCATGTAAGCCTAGCAATGAAATGAAATGCCTAAATAGTTTTTTTCTAATTCATCTACGAATAAAATCTGTACTATATAAAACATCATTCTAAGAATATAATTTTCTCCAAATCGTAGTAAGGACTCTATCTATATATTTAAAAAATAGCCAATAGAAACTAATAAATATGTATAGTAATTGATAAAAATACTAAAAAA
>KZ651075.1:78582-90343 GCA_001010745.2 Gerris buenoi | reverse complement strand
CCATGTATACCAACACCCCTTCTCAACCATGTACACCAAGTGTTCCACGATGCTTCAAGAACTTGACCGGGGTCAGCGCCTTCGTAAGGGTATCGGCTGCTTGTTCAGCTGTAGATAAATGCTTTATTTGGATTTTTCCATCTTGTTCAGATTCCCTTATGAAATTATACTTAACGTCTAAGTGTTTCATGCGACGATGCTCTTTTATATATTTAAGAACATGCTTCAGGTGCTTCCAGTGAACTTCTATCTTTCTTTCTTCCAGTGAACATCTTGATGTTCTTGTGATAAATAATTTACAAGTTTTTCTTCATCTGGTATGTTTTTCGAACTGCATTCAGACATGCCAAATCTTTCCAAAAACTTCTTTACGTAGTGAGTTTGTAAATTTTTTATTGTACCTAAATCTTTCTGTATGTCAAATTTAAAACCTAGAAAACTTGTCACTTGACCCATGTTAGCCATTTTAAATTCTTTAGCAAGATCCTGTTTTATTTTATTAATGAGATATATACTCTCGCAAATTAACAATAAGTCATCAACAAACGCTAAAATTATAAATATCGATTGACCGAAATTTTTAACATATAAACAATAATCACACTTTGTTCTTTTAAACTTTAAACCATCAACAACAAAATGATTAAATCTGACGTTGCAAGCTCGTGGAGCCTGTTTTAACCCGTACAACGATCTAACTAACTTGCATACTTTCCCCTTCTCACTCATGCCAGGCTTTAATCCTTCTGGAATTTTCATATTAACTGTTTCCTCTAACGAATTTAGCTCATTGTCTACCCCTTTTTGCCACCTATCTTTGTCAAACCTATTATCTATGTCTGCCAAAGATTTTGGAAGGTCTTCTACATAGCTTTCAGCGGATAGGGCATACACTGAGCAACTTGTAAAACTACTTTGATACCAGTCTGGCTGTTTCCGTTCTCTTTTACTACTTCTTAATTCCTGATCTTTATCTTTATCAGTTTCATTTTCTTTATTTTTATCTTTTTCTTTTTTACTCTTATCTATAATATCACTTCTATCATAGGTCTTTGGTCTGACTTTTCCCCAAACATCCGAGTGTGTTAACTGAATTGGTCTTTGAGACCTTACCTCATGATGTTTGTTGTAAAGCAGTTTACTTTGTTTCCCTTTCATGCAACCTTCACACACTTGGGACCTAAAATTTCCTACACTTAGTTGTGGCATTCCCTTCTCCAAGTCACCTTTGGATAATTTTTCCGAGTATTTATAGTTTAGGTGACCACAGCGGGGGTGCCACTGGTCTATAGACTTATTATTGTCTATGTTAGTGACAAAGCTTTTAGCTGAGGTATTTCCACGAGGTTTGAAGCGAAGCACATACAACTTGTCCTCTCTTTCCCCTCGGGCTGCTATATTTCCTTCAGCGTTATAAATCTTTACTCCCCCCTCTTTGAACACTACTACTTTATTATAATCTTGTAACCTTCTAACTGAAAATAAATTATATTTGAGGTTTGGTGCATACAATACGTTATAAATTGTCCCTTTATTATACTTATTTTTACCTACGGGAGCTTTGATTTTTATATCTCCTATTTTAGTAGCTTTTAAGTATTCATTATTCTTAGCCACCGATATTATTATAGGATCTTTTAAAACTTTTATACTACACATATATTTTTCACTATTAACCATGTGCTCTGTGCACCCACTGTCAACATAGAAAATGATTTCTTTATCGTCATTACCCACCGACATGCACTTAGTATTTTTAGGAAGTAATATAAATGCATCGCCCTCGCCCACTGATTCGTCCGACTTTGATTCACTCCGGCTTATCGTATGTGCTTTTGCTCGTCTGTTTGATTTATATTGACCTGACTTAGAATTACCCTTTTTAAACCAACAATCCGGTTCTCTGTGATTTTGTTTTGAACAGTACCTACACTTAGGGGACTTTTCAGAGTATCTTTTACCTGAAAACACAGTATTATTATCGGTATTATTCAAACTATTATTATGCTTTCTCTTATTACACTCGTCAAGTAATCTGGCCTTAATAAAGTCTAGTGACAGTTTAGTTATTTCAACAGTTTCTATGGCAGCTACGACAGCTTCAAAAGATTTAGGTAATGAGAGTAATAAATGACAGATTATATCTTCTTCTTCTACATTTGCACCCATTGATCTAAGCTGACGCACTATTTTATCGAACTCAAGAAAGTATTCTAAAATATCGTCGGTTTTTTCGTCAAATTTTAACTGAAGCAACTGTTTTCTTAGGTACATACGACTGGCTACACTTTTTCTTTGAAATATTGAATCAAGTGTCAAAACAATTTTTTTTTGCGTATTTTTATCTTTAACATATTCTAAATGAGAATTAGCAATACGTTGAATTATTATTGACTTACATTTCTTTTCGTTTTTCAGAAGCTTTTTCTGCAGCTCATCTACGGCTTTACTATCCAATTTCGATGCGTTGCAGGCGTCCAAAAGTAGTTCATCCTTATCTTTGACTTCTTCTTTTTCTTCCAAAGTTCTTTTTCATCCAAGTAGACTTCAAGTCTGAACTTCCAGCTATCATATTCGTTTCCATCGAATTGCGGAATTGAAACCATGGACGAATCAGCAGCATTCATAATTTTTCCTTTCTTTTCTATTTACTGTGTTCCCATAACCTATTTATTTTCAACGCTATTGCTTGTAATACGTCTTTATTGGTAATGAAAATTTAATTTATAAAACAAATCATAATAAACTTAGAATAATACTATATATAGAAGGAGCATAGAATCAAAACAACAAGCAATTACTGATAAGGGACTAAAGCCAACTTTCGCCGAGGGGTTGTGTCCATTAGACCAGGGGACCAACAAAACAACACTCTTTTTTTTCATTTAAGCTGGAGAAGGTTGGCCACGCTTTAGTAACTATTCAAAGCCCGCTCACAAACGTTAAGAAAACAAGCCCTGCCATTGGTTATTGTTTACGTTTCACTCTGACGTAATTTTTTTCAACTCGCCCGTCATGATATAATAAACATTATTTTTAGCATATTTCAAACTAAAATAAGATAAAACACACAAAAAAATATTACAATAAACTAAACTGACTATCAATAATTATAATTAAATAAAGAATTAAATCATAAAACCGAAGGCAAATAATTTTAGAGTTATGACGTCACAAATTACAAAAATGAATTTTTAGAACGCGGATAAGGATCACAACCAAAGTTGGTTTCAATGTTATCAGTGACACTCCTTCTATATATAGTATTATTCTAAGATAATAAATAATGTCAGGGTATGACATGGTTGCCATGTATACCAACAAAAAGTATTAAAAGTAATAGTAAGTTTAATTAATTAATTAATTTAAAGTAAAAAATCGGATAAAGTAGTTTTTATATTTTAAAACCAACTCTAACCTCATCTAACCACCTCAAATAATATAACCATAATATAACCATCTCTATATCCTTCTCTAACTACCTCATATCTCCTGTAACCTCCTCTAACCAGATTTAACTTCCTACAGCCACCTATAACCTCATCTAACCACCTCTAACCTTATCTAACAACATCTAACCACATTTACCCCTTCTAACCACCTTTATCGTCTTCTAACTAAATGCATTTCTATGAAGATTTAATTTCCCTTTTCAATTCTTTACAAATAGTCCGCCAATTTGTGTAACACATAGCTTCTTCACGTCTTATTTCGTATACTTATAATAAGTTATAAAGTATCAATTTGGCAAACTTTAAGGAGTACAGACAGTTGAAATTAATCAGGGCTATCTGCGTGGCTACTTTTGACAAACCATCCAAATTTCATTTGAATTTAAGGCCTGAAGATGCCTCAAGAGGAGGAGAAATATCGGCGAGAAGTTCTACCATTATATAACCTTAAGTCCTTGAAGAAGATAAATAAATATTCTTACAATACATCCAATCCGAAGTCTTCTTTAAAGTAAAATATTTATTTTATTTTAATATGTATGTATATTGTAATTTGTGACACGTTATTGAGTTAAGTCATCACAAAAATATACAATCATCAAAGTCGCTTCACTGATAAGTAAGCAGTAAGCAGAATGATAACTAATCAAACCGCATTACCAAAATATTGCTAATAGTAGCTCACATAATTAGACAAACACTCAGTTAGATCAAGTATTAATTATATGCTAACAATGTGCATATGCTGACTATGCACTTCCGAGGTGATAATTTATTTTTGTTTTTGTTTGTACAAAGTTACAACATTTATCCTCTATAATTACTAACAAGGTTAATCTATTAGCTAAACTGTTTGTATTGTTTGATTGATGCTGCGTAAGACAGCTAAATTAAGACCAGAAAGTAATTTAAGTTACTTTGTTAAATTATCATTTGGATGTATTTAAAGTACTAAATTAATTTTATATGCATATGTAGGTATATGTCTGGGTTTCAAAAATTGGGTCGGAAAATGAGGGTTTGATTCCTTGGTTAAATCTCTCTGAAAAAAATTCCCCGCAGGAAAACATGTAGCCTTTAACACACGTTTTTGAGATATAGGGTGCCAAAAAAATGTTTGTAATATTTAACTCAGAAACAGGAACCGTTTAAGATTCAAAACTCGGCTTTTGAAAATATCTTATCATCTATATAGGTACTTTTTAAGGCCTAATTTAGTATTTCTTACATTCCAGTGAATGAGATTTTAGGTTTGTGTGAAATTTATTTGCCCTTAATTTCTCTTACACTTTTCCGATGAAAAAACATGAAAAAGTAGTACGTTCTATTGTTTATTTAGTAACATGTTGTGTTGATCTCGTTTTCTGCTTTAAGGGATGTAAAATAAAACTTTTTAATTATATAAAATACCGATTTTCTATAAAACATCGTTAGAGCTTTTGTCTTTCTTTCTGTAGGAAACACAATCGTGTTTATGTGCATATGGAAGAGAAACAAATGGGCGCAGAAGGTTGGAACTTATAAGGGACAAACAATGGGCAAATTATGAACTACCATCCAAATTTCATTAAAATTGGACAAGTAGTTTTTAAGATATGATAGTTCAAAAAAACAGATCGACAGAGACGAAACCATAAAAATGTTCCCACCAGGGAACATTTCATCCGTTTCAGACATCAGTCTGAAACGGATTTATGTCTTGGAATTTTTTAAATCGGAGACAAAATATTTTCGTTCTTCAGAACGATCACTTAGCCATTTCCTTCAGTGAGCTCAGAAGAAAAATCAAAACAAATCNTTTAAAAAAAAAAAAAAAAAAAAAAAAAAAAAAAAAAAACAGGGGAAAAAACAGGGGAAAAACCCAGGAAAAAGAAATGAGATAAATTGGGGAAATAATATGTTTAATTTTTAATAATAATTAAATACTACGAAATAGGACACGAGGAAGCTATGTTCCACACCAAATAGTATGTTTATAGTCTTTCTCACAAAACAATAAAACTAATAAATAAATGAAAAAAGAAAGGTTGAAACAGTGAAGAAATTTTAACATTGAAAAAAAGGGATTTTAACAACTAAATCAAATATTCGAAAAAAAGTAGAAAACTAATCCTAAATATACATCTATAAACAGAAAAAGGATCAAAAGAAACAAGTAGATTATAAAATTTTCTCAGCAAAAATCAGTTGCGATATGAATTAGTCGTAACAAAGTCAACATGTTGTGACTCAATGTCAAGTAAAACCCCGTAATGAAACAGAAAGCGTTCCGTTCCTTAACAACGAAGGGTCATAAGAAGGATTCTTTGTTCTGCAATAGAGGGAAATCTTAGAGCCCTTTTTCAAAATGAGGCCAAGAAGTTAAATTGTGTTGAAAGAGAAGTATAAAGATGTAGGGCACCATTATTTCTACTTCCTCTAGATTCCTTTTTACTTCTTTCTTCTCCTAATAAATTACCCGACTTTTTTTTGTTCTTTGCAACCTTTTTAACAGGGAGTTCCCCTTATATTGCACCTCTAGGATTTTTTTATCCTTTATTCAACGATTCCGAACCTTCTTTTTTACTTTTTTTTTTTTTAAAAAAAGAAAAAACGGAAAAGGGTTGGTTCGAGGTTTGTCGAACACTAAAGTTTCCTTCTATTTTTCAAGGTAGTTTTCTTCTAGAGAGTAGTTTTTTCGAGACGGTGAAATTTTTTATTTCGTGGATTTTCTTTAAAAGTACCGAAAAAAGGGCGGAAAAGTGTAAAGCTCTTCATTCGTCCTTAAGGGCAAAAGGTTGTGGGGAAAAGAAGGTTAGAGATGAAATTAAGAAAGGAGATTCTACTATTGTTATTAGCCCAAAGGAAATTCTCTGCAGGGGTTTCGTTTCGGTTTGCGCTCTTTTGTCGATGCTGCAGCGAGAAAACTCCGGGAGCTGTTTTCCGTAGAGTTTTCTTTATAAACAAACTTGCTCCATTTCGAGGACAAAGAAACATCTTCAATATCCCTTCCTACTTTTCCTTTATCAGTCTCTACCGTAACCTTTTTAAACTAGTCCCAATAGCCTTATTTGCTTTATACAAAAACACAAAATAAATAATAATAAGATAACCAAAAGAATATATATTATACATTTATAGGCGATTTTCGCCTCACATACTCATGTGAAGCGCGCCTTACTTGTATTAATTTATTACAAATCAGACCGATTTCAGCCTCTAAAACAGAGATGAAAAGAGTAGAACATAAATAAAAGTGTGAAGGCTAAAAGTAGTTCGACTTTTTTGAACTACTTTTAATACACATTACTACATTTTTTTTTCTTTTAGTACAATAGTAGAGCGCGTGAACAATCACGTTATCACAAATCCGCACAGTTATGATTCCACACACGCAGTTTACCAGAACAAGTATAACTGTCAGGTACTTACACGTGTTGGCCGGCTTAAGAGTTGAATAGAACATGGAGTATGCAGGCCCTAAATAAATATAAATCAATTGGAAGGATTAAGTCCTAGTTTTACACGAACAATGGTGTGTACAAACAAAAGACTCAGAATAGGAATAACAATAGAGAAAACCATGAAGACAAAACGGAAACTAGAAGTCACAAAACTTGTAAATATTAAATCTGTAATTTATCACTCGCCTACTATTTCCCGACTCAAACTAGTATTTCTCCTGGTCCCGCCTAATATTCTCTTCTGGTCCACTATTTTGTATTATACATTAATGATTTTCAAGCAACGAAGACGAATATATGATTAACTACTACTTACGGCAGTAAAAACGACCCTAAATAATTATTTAAATTTAAATATTTCATTTTTGCTGCCAAGCTTACCGAAGGTAACTGAAGTGTGTTTTTTATGTCACCGATTTAAAAAAATTCCAAGACAGAAATCTTCAGACATCGGTGAACATTTTTAGTTCTGTGTCAGTCGGTCTTTCTGTCGCTCAATTTTTGGTTGCTTAAAAACAACTCGATTGATTTTATTAAAATTTCCTTATAAGTTTTAACCATCTGCTCCCATTTTTCCTTATCAACATGCGTACAAACAAGTCCAGGTGATAGCGTGCAAAAAGTGTCTGACAAGCATCAAGCTAGAATTTTGTGTATAAGTAAATGTTTTGGTGCCTTTTAAGAATATATGGTCGGCTAAGCAGGACATAGCTTGGCAATAGGCATTTGACAAAATCCAACCGGTGGAGAGCGGCCATGTTCCGCCCTTTTTGGTGGACAATATAATTTTCATTANTTATCCGACCACTTTACTCATCTACTCGATGAGATCATCAGTGTGAAACATGTCTGACCCCTCCGGGATTCGAACTCACGCCGGGGTTTTAGACCTTGGTTTCAGAGCCGAGGACGCTAATCTCTCGGCCACGCCGGCCCCCAAATAATGAAAATTATATTGTCCACCAAAAAGGGCGGAACATGGCCGCTCTTCACCGGTTGGTTTTTGTCAAATGCCTATTGCCAAGCTATGTCCTGCTTAGCCAACCATATATTCTTAAAAGGCACCAAAACATTTACTTGTACACAAAATTCTAGCTTGATGCTTGTCAGACACTTTTTTGTCAGACACCAAATTTTACCAAAATTGGTCAACTTTTACTCATGTTATCGATAAATGTAGGAGCTCGCTTCAATTATATTACTGATACTTACATAAATTGTAGAAAAAAATACTTGTATTTTTGAATAATTGTAGATTAGAAACTTCTTGATCAAGATAAACTTAAATTTAACTAACATTCTTTACTTTCGTTTTATTTCAATAAGCAATAACATTAAATGCTTCTTTTACGACGAAAGAAAAAAAAAGTGTTGTAAAGCTTTAACAACAGATATGTATAAGTAAAATGCTATACACAAATTTTATCAGACTCAACTATTTTTAGACTTCTACAGATAAAGGAATTATTCAAAAAAATAATGTAAGGCAAGCGAAGGAATAAAAGAATAGAATCAAACAAATTGACATCGGAAATAAATTGGCTGGAACGAAAGAAGTAAATCGTTTTAGAAGGGAATTGGAATAAATTCAATGCCTCTCTGACATCGAGAAAACTACAGGGAAATAATGCGGCGATTTATATTGTAATCTTTACTTGGAAACATATTGGTGCAATCAGCAATAAAAGATTTCTTTCAAGATAATAATCAATTCTTGAATTGAAACAGTAAATGGGATTAAATCACGGCAGATGTCTTGTTCATAAAGAGAAAAAGCAAGAAAATAAAGCCACTGCAGCAATCAATATAAAAAATAAACAAAAATCAATAAGGATTTACAGCGAAAATAACAAATTCAGATAGAATCTTTCTAAAAGATAAAAGACAACCTTAAGTGGATATAAATATAGTTATTGTTCTTCATCAAATACTTTTTAAAATGAAGTAAGTTATTTTCTATTTGTTAAAATATTATTAAAAATCATCTGCCAATAATTGTGACCCAAGTTTTTTTTTTTTTATCACAGGTAAGATCTTTTGAAGATGAAGGTGTACATAAATGTATGTTTATGCGTGTGAAAAGAGTAACAAATGGGTGCACTACGTTAAAACTTATATAGAGCCAACAATGTGCTAATTATGACATATAATAAAAATTTCATAAAAATCGGACGAGAAGTTTTTAAGGGGCCTACACACCTTCAGTTTATGAGTGCAGTTATCAGTCGTAAATAAATGCGTGAAAATCCTTACGTTTATATGAACTGGTGTAGGATACCGTCCGATTTATCTTCAATTTTGTCTTCACTTCGTTCTAAGTGTTTTCTAATAAAATTTACAAAATCGTTACAAAAGAGGGTTCGGATGAGTAAACTTTTTTATTCAAGTGAAAATCTGTCCAAACTGCACAGTTCACACGAATTTATCGCTCATACATGACGTCACATGAGATATAATATATATATATATAATCTTGGCATAAAAGAAAGTCACAAGGGGGTAATGTAACATAATAAATCAAAACTATATACTATTCCCAATAAATTTAATCCCAAGATTAAACAAAGTTAATCTTAAAATTTCGGGTATAAAGTTTTTCCATTAATGTGAAAAAGAGATGGAAGTAACGAAGCGACCCAAGGGAAAGCTGAATGGAAAGCAACTCAAGCGAAATACTACGATAACATTCAAAATACTAACTATATCCCACAATAACAAAGCATTGTATGATCTAGGTGCTTTACCACCCTTCCGCCATTGTTCCCTTTTTCTTTTTCTACCATCATTGATATATTATTGCCATTTTTCTAGGTTGAAATATTTCAAGCGTTCATTCTCATGTATCTACTCGGAAAAAAGGAAATAGAAATTTGTTTTTTCCATTCAGGAGTAAATTATGAAAATGAGAATTAGATGGAATTATATCAATATTGATATGATTTAACAATAGTAGTTTAAACAATCCTCTCGCAGTAAGTAATAATAACTAAATAAACCAATACAAATTAATTTATTAAATTGATATAGAAGAGCATTAAAGAAGTATTCCATTATATTTTGATTAATCTGTATTATTATGTATTTAATCTTTAAATATATTTAAAAGTAAGCGAATAATTCTCTTTTAATGTTTTATTTGTTAATTTTTAATTATATAATATAAAAAACTGTTTCAGATTTGAAAATGTCTCAACGTTAGAGAGACAAAATATTACCTAATAAATTATAAAAAAAAAAACAGTATTAGCTTTTATTATATTATTTAACCCCTAAATACACAAAGAAAAAATAATATATCGTCGAATTATTTATTTCAATAATGGATTTATTCAATAATATATTATAAAATTATTTATTTCAATGATGTGTTATTATTTCCTAACTCTTTAAAGATGATAAATTCGTGATGCACAGATGTGAAATTTATATAGTAAAAAAAAGTTAGTGAACATTTAAATAAAGATGTTACTTTCTATTCAACTATTTATCTTTCTCCCGGTGTTATTTATAAAGAAGTTACTTTCTATTCAACTATTTATCTTTCTCCCGGTGTTATTTATAAAGAAGTTACTTTCTATTCAACTATTTATCTTTCTATTCAACCATTTATCAAAATTTATCTTTCTCCCGGAGTTATTTATAAAGAAGTTACTTTCTACTCAACTATTTATCTTTCTCCCAGTGTTATATAAAGTATGTCGACGGATGGAGTTGCCTATACGTGTAAATTCCAAAATAATTAAATTTTTAAAGAAAAGTAACTCTTCATAATATCTCCTATATGGTCTTAAATGAAGATTTATAATAATTGTTGTTTATAATGCACTCTGTACCCAAGTAGTACAATTTTATAAAATCGTACAAGAGTAAACCGGACCAAATTTCGATTATTCAAGAAAAAAGTATTCTTTTATAATTTCTTTAAGATACAATTCCAGATATCTTTTTTTCATAAAGTTGTTTATATCGATTTTCAAAAGTCCCCCCCCCCCCCAAAAAAAAAATCAATTTTCTGATAAATCTGATTCTAATAAAATAGGGTTTGATTTAAAGGTTGCTCATTGAGTGCTATAAAAGTTTTTTTATTGCTTAATTTGACCAAAACAAAATTAAATCTATTAAAGAGGAATAAAATAAAGAAAATAAATCCTTGTTTGAAAAGTCTAATTCTTCTATTAAAGAATTATATAATAAATAAGATTCCCTTTTATTAAAAAAAAGAAATGTTTAATAGTATCGAAAAGAAAAACAGAAAATTAAGGAAAGCAAAGAAAATTAATTATTTCACTCGAAAACCATTTTGAAAATTTTGATTAAATTTTTTTCTTTCATTTTAAATGTTCCGTAGTATGAATACTACCAAAAATGTAAAAATGAATTTCTAATTGATTGTACTATAGGTACAGGTACTAATTGGGTACTTTTTAATTATAAGCGTTATTTCTCGGTCTAGTTCAATGTCATTAATGTTGACTTCTAAGATTTGTGGAAAAATGAAAGCTTAAATCCGGGACAAGGTATCTATAACGTCAGAAAAAATTATTCTCCAGTGTAGCTTAGTTGGTAGAGCGCTAGACTGGTAATATAAAGGCCCGTAGTTCAAATCCCGGCGCTGGAGCATATTTTTCTCTGTTGTTTCCCGTAGTTAATAATAATTATAATTTGATTTAAATTAAAATTTAAATGTTCCGTAGTATGAATACTACCAAAAACGTAAAAATGAATTTCTAATTGATTGTACTAGGTACAGGTACTAATTGGGTACTTTATAATTATAAGCGTTATTTCTCGGTCTAGTTCTATGTCATTAATGTTGACTTCTAAGATTTGTGGAAAAATGAAAGCTTAAATCCGGGACAAGGTATC
>KZ651075.1:57002-68336 GCA_001010745.2 Gerris buenoi | reverse complement strand
TGGCGGCCAATCAGTGAGTCAGTCAGTGAGTAGTATTTGGATTTTATATATATAGATAAACTATTATTATATTTTTTTTATTTCTAATTATATACAGTGCGTCCAGTATTTAAAGCACTACATTTACGAAAAAATTGTATTTTGATTTAAAATATAACTCAAATCGTAAATGCAACTGATATAAATCAAATCAAATCTAATATCAAGTAAATTGATAGAAACATTTGAAAATAAACCTGTAAAAATCGAATCAGCATAGTCAAAAGATTTATCTAACTCTGATTCCACTATACGTGTAATAATAAAAAAAATAAAATTTAGACAAATAGTAAACTGAGGGAAAATCACAGGAAAACGGCTAAATCCGATGCTACGTTTTTTTTTTTTGCCTTGAACTTAATGTTTTTTAATGTTCCCTTTTTAACCTGTTTTAAAAACCTTTTGGAACAAAAGAACATTATTTTTATGAATATATAGGAAGAGATACAGAGATCAGACATGGTTAGAGTAGCTACATAGACAAAAGGTAAGTATTCCAAGATGCGACTCCAGCGATAGACGCTCAACGATAGCCGCTCAGCGACTACTACCTATAGTGGATAAAATAATTTCTATCCACTAAAAAGATAATATTCCTTTAAAGAGAAAGAAACAACTCTCTTATAAAAAGCCACAATAAAACATCGCAATAAAAAATAAATAAATAATATAAAAAACACGATCAAAATCGGACAGTAAAAACTAACAAAATCGGGCCAAAAAAATAACGAAATCGGACAAAAAGAAAACTGAGTCGGATAAGGTAGATTTACTAAGGTCAAAGTTAAATATATATGAAGGAAAGACAAACTAATAAATAAAATAAAGTTACCTTAAATAGACAATACGGGGAGAAGTTATGCCGGCTGGAGTGCTAGATACATACTGCCGGCACTGGTCAAGAGTAGGGTGTAATGGGTAGAGTAGGGAAATCAAAGGTGGGGGTATCGTTTGTTTACATTCTTTGTTTACTAGTTTATTTTAAACAGAGCGTTGTATTATTTAAAATAGTAAATAAACTTTTAATCTTTACGACTTAATATGTTTACAATAACAAATAAACAACATTTTTATCCAATAATAAAATCTTATTAACACTAAGTATTTATTTTTATTAGACTCTGTTCGTATTATTTGTATTTATATTATTGATTACGTTTATTTATATTATTTATTTATTTATATAATCACGTTTATTATTACGATTAATTTACATATATTATGAAATATATAATCCTTTAATAAATGTATACAATTAAATACTTAAAATGTAGTCATAATAATTACTGTTTTATTGCAGGTTGCAGGTATATTAATTTATTGAATTATTGAAATATTTAATTATTGTTTTATTGTATATTTAATTATTGTTTCATTGCATTTTTAATAGTTGTTTTATTTATTCTTTATTATTGAATAATTGATAATGGATTCATCTATATAGTCTATTTTATTGTATATTTAATTATTGTTTTGTTTTTGTTGCATAATTGTATACTTAATTACTGTTCCATTCGTTCTGTTTCCTTTTCCAAAGAAAAACCAAATAGCACTCACTCACTTATCTAAGTATCTCTAAAGCAGCAATAGATAGGCCCCATTGTGCTTAACACATCTTCAATGTTTGTTATATTATAACACTGAGNATAAAAAATTTGAAGATGGTTTAACATTTACACTATAACTACAGTCTATAAGATTAGAGTTGGCACAATCAAAAGGCGGGAAAAATTTGAGGGAAACGATTTAATTGGTCCCCCATGTTGAATAAACTTCAGAAAAAAATGCTCTACTCTACCCCTGTTCCACAAAAAAATATAAATGGCAACACCGATTTTCCCTTTTTATAACCCCAAAACTACCTCCACGTTTGTTGTTTCCCGCCTTCGATTGTGCCAACTCTAATTTTATAGACTGTCAACATCAAATATTCTGTAGCTTGGGTTTCCGCGGTCAGAACAAATTAAAATAAACAGGTCCATTTAGATGAATCCCTAATCCCTATAATGCGCTCGAAACGTCTTAATTCATAAAATCTTTGAGCATATTATTTGATACATCTGTACAATTCATTCTTTTGAATAAACAGACCAATACTTTTAATGGACGAGGACTCAAAAAGGATAAGTCTACCCCTTAGACTTGTTGGTCTTAAACAAACAGTAGCTCAAGTCACACTGATATCTGATATTAGTAACATAATTCGAATAAATTCCCTTCTCAGCCATCGCAACACTAAACCTTCAAACCTTCCAAGTGTCGAAGGTTTGTGAATATTAAATTAAAAAATAGGTCCGTGACAACTCAGACAAACTTTCTCATAAACGAGTTCATAATTATTAGCCCAGTGTTTTCCACTTATTTGTTTTCGTACGAACATTTAATTGTTATTGAACATATCATCAAAATTTATGATATAAAATTTTATCTTTCCATCTACTAACGTGCACTATCATAAATAAACAGCACAAAGCACAAGGCATGTTCATAAACTAAACTTTAAAACGAAGTTGTAAACATTAATACATTTTCTCTTCCTATATAAAACTATAAATCAATGTTGTTTAGAGATTTCTATGAATAAAGTTAATAAGGAGTAATATGAATCCTTTAACAATGTTGTTGGTTCATAATGTAAAACATTTACGCGACATTGGACTAATGAGGAGAATGCAACAATATTTAAGCCTGGAGGGAGGCATGATAACTAAAACATTGTATTCGAGATTCTACGTCTCTCTCTCTAATAAGCTCTTCGGACAATTATATGAAAAGCATTTTCCCCGTCGATAGTATAATTATGTTAAATGTTATGTCCTCATTGTGTTGGGATACAAATACTACGGAGATATAGACATAAATCCTCCTATTGTTTGTAATTCAAATCAACTACGACTAGTGTAAGTTAGGGAATATCTTGTGTTTGTGTTTTAGAATGTATAGTTGGAAAAACACCGCAATATACTATAACGATGGAAAAGCGAGTTTGATACTACATCATCCGATACAGACTAAGTCTCTTATAAAAGGCGGAAACCTTCTCTTTTTAAACCAAGTATGAGGTTACTCAGAAATATCCTGTTATTTTTTGAAAGTTAGACCTTACCAAGGATCATCCGTTTCAAAATCCTTTCGTACTATTACTATGGGAAACCCCTATCGTTATTCTATATCGGAAGGAAAAAACCTTATAAGCGGATTTAAAGGACACAGTATATCCCTTACGTTATAACATGATCTTATGTACTGGAAGGGAAAACACTATTCTATTCATAACTCATCATTTGAGTTTATAAAATTTTATATTTGCCATTATTTTTTAGGTTATAATCCTTTATAAAGATATTTATTTTTAATTCTCTTTATAAGTAAACTATACAGAGAGATAAAATAAAGGAAAAATGCGAACATTCAATATTATATAGAATTACACGATACAAAACATGTTTGAAACTTAATTCTGTGGTAGTATAGACAAAAGGTAAGTATTCCAAGATGCGACTCCAGCGATAGACGCTCAACGATAGCCGCTCAGCGACTACTACCTATAGTGGATAAAATAATTNTCTCTCTCTAATAAGCTCTTCGGACAATTATATGAAAAGCATTTTCCCCGTCGATAGTATAATTATGTTAAATGTTATGTCCTCATTGTGTTGGGATACAAATACTACGGAGATATAGACATAAATCCTCCTATTGTTTGTAATTCAAATCAACTACGACTAGTGTAAGTTAGGGAATATCTTGTGTTTGTGTTTTAGAATGTATAGTTGGAAAAACACCGCAATATACGATAACGATGGAAAAGCGAGTTTGATACTACATCATCCGATACAGACTAAGTCTCTTATAAAAGGCGGAAACCTTCTCTTTTTAAACCAAGTATGAGGTTACTCAGAAATATCCTGTTATTTTTTGAAAGTTAGACCTTACCAAGGATCATCCGTTTCAAAATCCTTTCGTACTATTACTATGGGAAACCCCTATCGTTATTCTATATCGGAAGGAAAAAACCTTATAAGCGGATTTAAAGGACACAGTATATCCCTTACGTTATAACATGATCTTATGTACTGGAAGGGAAAACACTATTCTATTCATAACTCATCATTTGAGTTTATAAAATTTTATATTTGCCATTATTTTTTAGGTTATAATCCTTTATAAAGATATTTATTTTTAATTCTCTTTATAAGTAAACTATACAGAGAGATAAAATAAAGGTAAAATGCGAACATTCAATATTATATAGAATTACACGATACAAAACATGTTTGAAACTTGTAATTCTATGGTAGTATAAATTTATAATTTTTTCAAAACTGTGTCACAGGAAAGACCTTCGAGTTTAAAAAAGTGGATTTATCATTTCTGTCGGGTCTATTTATTAAACTACCGAACAAATTTCAATAAAATGTGGACTACAGTTTAGAAAAAGCATGCCAGAGGTAAATCAATATTATTCATTGCGGGCTAGCCGCGAACTTCATACGAAACACATATTTATCACATTTTAATCGTGGTTTTCTTCAGTAAATATGTTCGAACAGGCAACGGGCTAGAACGCACCGCGGGCGAGTTACAGACTATGCGTGGGGCAGGCGAGTTCAAAAGGACCAAGGCACACAGTAAAGGCGACGGGCGGAGGCGAGAAGGCTAGCGGGCACACCTCGTCACGTCATTTTGCATTGCTGATTGCTGCCATAGGTCTACATAGACGTAAGACGCGTGATAATCACGTCTCGCCTCCCCCTCGCTTGTGCTTCCACCCGTCGCC
This sequence comes from Gerris buenoi, assembly GCA_001010745.2. Classification (NCBI taxonomy): domain Eukaryota; kingdom Metazoa; phylum Arthropoda; class Insecta; order Hemiptera; family Gerridae; genus Gerris; species Gerris buenoi. The sequence continues at coordinate 63,517 of KZ651075.1, read as the reverse complement.
TCCCCTATGTTTACAAAAGTACGTTGGACAAAAGTTTACATAGAGGAGAAACATCGCATTCCACGCCTCACCTGGATCTGATCATTTCGCTCGTGCAGTGCCTGTGTATTACCTGCTCTGTATGCATTAAGTTGTGACCATTTTAATTTTAAAAAATTCTAAAATTTAGTCCATTTAAAAATCTAGTTCTCGAGATATTGGTAAAAATAAATCTGATTTTGTTTAAAATCGAAAAGAAAAAATGTTTCTGGGATCTGAGGCCTAGATTATATAATGAGGAAGTTAGTCTTAGTTCTCTTGGACAACTATGTTTTAATATTTAAGCTCTATGTAGCCTTTTCTTCTCAAAGAAACATTACATTATACCTCAATTTCAAGAAATAAATAAATGCATCTTTAAACATTAGACAGAGGAAGAATTTGGATCAAGAAGGAAATCCTTTATAATGCCACATCTCCGCCATTTGTTAAAGACTACGGGTCAAAGTTATATATCTAGAGAAGAACGTTTTATGATCATGATACGTCTAATAAAATTTCTTGATGATTAAAACAACTTTATTTTATCATCAATGCATAAAAAACTCAGGAGAGAACATAATACATGTATCGAGCTTAATCCTAAATTCAATGAATATAAATGCTTACAAAGTAGGAACATATAGTAAGCTTTGCTTTATTTTTCCTATTTATTCCAGTAGATTTGTGAAAAGTCAAGTTACTAAGAGGTATTTTTTATTTAAATTAACTCGATGTAGTCCACAATACTTATGGTAATGATAAGCAAACAAACTAGAAGCTAGACGAGGCATTTAAAAGTGTTAATGGTGACTAACATGGAGTGGTGTATAAACATTACAAGTGTGTTTAGTTTCTGCGGACTGTGGGAAGCTAGAGAGCAATGTCAGCGACTTGTTTCGACCTCAAAACCAAACGGCCCATCTGGCTCCGCTATGTAAATTTTCGGTAATCCTTCCACTCTTCTCACCCTACTCTTTCCCCCCCCCCCCCCCCGGGGTATAAACTCCGGATAAACACTCGAGGCTTAAATTATACCTCACGGAATGCTTCGAACCTAGCAAACCGTCGAAACCAAACCCCTTCACTAATCAATCCTCATCCTCATGGTTCTATCGAACGGAATCCAGCCTACATGCAACGTGAACTCCGAAGACCTACACAACTTATCTTAACTACATAGATGAAATCATACCCAAGCTTATTTGATCGACATTCTCATTAATATTAAAATTTTATCTTTCCATCTACTAACGTGCACGATCATAAATAAACAGCACAAAGCACAAGGCATGTTCATAAACTAAACTTTAAAACGAAGTTGTAAACATTAATACATTTTCTCTTCTGTCTACTCGTAACAATAATTATGTTTGTGCAATCAATACATGAAGTGGATTAACGTTCGGTTATCATCTTGAATGTTTGCTAGCAACTAATAAGTGAAACTTAACCTGTGTCCGGAACACGGTGGACCACTATGTTTTGTTGATAAATGTGTCTGTTATCAGCCCTTGTTATAACTAGTAGATCATGAATGTATATCACAAAGAGTTCCGCAACGATTTTTACATGGATTTAAGTATCAACAAAATTTAAAGAGCGTAGACGGTTGAAATAAATCTGGGGCTATTTGCAAGCTACTTTCTTCTTAACCATCCAAATTTCATGAAAATCACCCATCATCAGATGGGTGATTTTTTAATATATAAATGTATATTATACTTTTAAAGATATAAGTGTAAATAAATGTATGTTCGTGCACAGTGCACATGTTGAAGAGAAACAAAAAATGGGCGCAGAAGGTTGAAACTTACATTTCTTTCCATCCACATTACAAGTAGTTTTAATATATATGCTTGCAAAAATTGAGCGACAGACACGGAACCAAAAATAGTCTCTGTTGTCTAAAACAGATGTCTGACTTGGATTTTTTTAATCCAAGACGTAAGTCATTTTCTGAGACATAAATTATTCTCGTTTTTTTCAGAACGAACACATAGCTTCCGTACCTTCGGTAAGCTCGGAAATAAAAATAATGTTATTAATCTTTTATTTTTATTTTATTTTTTTTAATACATTTTTATTTTTATTTTTTCTAAAAATGAATGATGGTAAAAATCCCGTTTATATTTGATGGGTCCACGTAATTTGGAATATCCAGAAGTATGTGGACACATACTTGTGTGTTCATACAGAAAAAGGATGCCTGGAGCAATTTGATTCAATAAATCTGGGACAAATTCCTCAGAACGTCATTTAGAATTCTAATCAATATCAAATTAGGATATTCTCAACACAGTAATATAAATTCTGAAGGCTCTCAGTATTATAATGGGGGAAACACCGACCGTAGCGAACCGTTATAAAAAATTTGAAGATGGTTTAACATTTACACTATAACTACAGTCTATAAGATTAGAGTTGGCACAATCAAAAGGCGGGAAAAATTTGAGGGACGATTTAATTGGTCCCCCATGTTGAATAAACTTCAGAAAAAAATGCTCTACTCTACCCCTGTTCCACAAAAAAATATAAATGGCAACACCGATTTTCCCTTTTTATAACCCCAAAACTACCTCCACGTTTGTTGTTTCCCGCCTTCGATTGTGCCAACTCTAATCTTATAGACTGTCAACATCAAATATTCTGTAGCTTGGGTTTCCGCGGTCAGAACAAATTAAAATAAACAGGTCCATTTAGATGAATCCCTAATCCCTATAATGCGCTCGAAACGTCTTAATTCATAAAATCTTTGAGCATATTATTTGATACATCTGTACAATTCATTNTAGCGCCCTCAAATTTGGAGCTAACATTAATTTCTCGATTTCGCCTCGGGGTATAATTTTTCTGAACATGTATGCCAAATTTTGTCAAAAAATATTAAAGTAGGACAGACAGTTGGAATTAGGATGTAATTATCTGCTACACAAACCCTCAAATTCTTTAAAATTGGATAAGTATTTCGAAAGTTAATACGTACTAGTATGAAAGAAAAGTTTTTTGCGCATGCGTACGAGAAAGGAAGAAATGAGTACAGACATAAATAAATGTCATCTTCGGTAAGCTTGGAAGCAAAATTATTTATACCAAGGAAATTAAAAGATTTATTTGTAAAAGCATTTAGAATATATGATATATGAAGGTCTTTTCGAGATAGAATACATTTTTAGCAAGTCAAAGGAATATATATTATAAACATACATGCGTCTGTTAACATCAACAGGGAAATAAAAAAATAAATGTAAGTTTTTAATTTTAAAAAGTGGACTTCAAAAACAATTTAGTGTCTCTGAATTAAATATGAAGTCGGAGAGATATATTACTGCATTTAGCTTGCATTTATAGATATTAAAACATTTTATTTTAATTAACAACTAAAAAAAGTTTATATTTTTGTATTCTAAATTTTAATCTATTCTTCTCCATGATAACCTACAATTCTCATCATAAAATTCTAGTCTATGATAATAATTCTGATATGAAGTTCAAATTAATTCGGAATACGATTGGGTCACCACATGATAAATATTCATTGGTATATTATTAACTTAAGGAAAAAAGAACAATCTTCAAATGTTTTTACATAAAATAAAAAATAAAAAGAAATAAGCCTATGACTATGATATAAAATTTTAATAAAACATAATACACATATTTGACTATACAAATGTAACCAACTTAATTTAATAATATAAATTATTAATTTAATAATATAAATAAAACAAATTTACATCGAAAAATCGACTGTCAATCAGCTATAAAGTATTCAGAAACGAATTTTTCTCATTGCATTTTTTCATTTTGGATCTTGCATAATTTGTCTGCTGTACAAAATTATTTTTTACAATGTAAAAAAATTATTTTTATTTTGATTGACCTAATACAAAAACACTTTAAGTTGAGCAGATTTTATAACTTTATCACAAGCCCCATCAGAGATAATATAGAGGCCACAAATTGGAACATGTTAAAAAATGTCACTTTTGAAAAATGTATGAATGTAAAGAAGGTTATTTAGATGCAGGTTATAAACAATGAATTCAAAAAAGCATTGTCGCCAACCTGGTTTCAACAACTGCATTACAGTAGCCATTCATTCTCTTTTTTCTACTATTTTTAAAATAAGTAAGTAGGCTATCCTTCCTTTTTCACTGGTTTCACTTTTTCACCCTAGTTTTACTTTTTCTCCCTACTTTCGAGTTTAGAGAAGAAAAGGCTTACTTTAGTCCCTCTAAAATAATCCAAAATCATAACTTTTTCTCCTTACTGGAGATAAAAAAATAAACATTGTTTTGAACACCTTAAATACGAGAATATCAACAGAGGAAATATATATTTTTTTTTTTTATTTTTTCTAAAATAGTAAAGCAACCACCTCTAGACCGTCCCATATTACAGATTAACCCGTATTCGTTCACAATTAGTCAAGTAAACTTTATTATAATTATCAATTTATCGACGCTTTTCTAAATAAAATTATATTTTTTGGGCTTGAGAATGGCTGGTTGTGCGGAAACGTCACATAAAATCTGAGATAAGATTTTTATTATCCAGGGATGTGTATTATCCATTTATACATAACCAGCAAAAATATTCAATGTCTGAAAATATTTAAAATACTCCAAATACCGTGTATAACGGAAGTGAAAAATTAAAATTTATAATTATATAATATAAAGTGTTATTTTGTTATGAAATTGTACCCAACACTTTGTTGTTATTAACCCAATAGGATGTAATATAACACGAGATGTAATCATTTTTTCCACATTGTTCCTAAGAGAATGGGTGTATAAAAGGCCTAGCCCCTGGTTGGAAATTAGAACGCCTATTTAAATTCCGTCGGGCTTGTGGACCGCGGGGTTAAAAAAGAGCACGGATAGCAGAAAAAGGGAGAAGGGTCGTGGAATTTCAGCATGAAAGGGCCTAACCCTTGCCTCTAGCTTTTCTTTAGACCTCTTTTCATCGCTTACCCAACCATCTCCCTTCATGACCTTTCAAAATAACCCTACCTCCATCGAGCCTTTCACCTTTTTTCCCTTCCACGTTGGCCCCTACGAATGCTTATCACATTGGCACTCCCAGAGGGGCCTTCACTGTACAAATCACAATACCCTTTATTTAACGCTTATTTGGCACAGGGCAAATCTCAACACACGATGCTTTGTTAATGATAACGACGCAGTAAAGGTTAGTTTAAACGTAATACAAGACATTTTAACATGGTCTCTCTTTTTAAAGAACCATATAAGTGATTACAACTCTAAATACTCATTCATTTTAGACAGGTATTATATATATAAAAAAAAAATATATACAATAAATAATTTTTTTTTAATCGGATTTTTTACTAGTTTGTCTATAATGTTTTGCCGCCATGTCATTTCAAAAACAAATTGGCCTAAATTTAGGGGTCGAAAAAAGTGTTTGCTCATTACAGCATGCTACATATAATAATTTTAAAGTTCTTTTTAAGGTAAATTTATTATATTATTATTCAATAACTGTTTACAAGTAGTTACATTACATGTAAAAAATAAAATTAACCTGGGAAAAAAAAATTTTATAAAAACATTGTGCATCATAACAGTAAACAAACTTTAATTGTTTTACAATTAAAAGTTTGGGTAACACAAAAGTTGCCAGTACAAACTTGCAAGCCTGTGTACAAAGACCCAAGGAGAAGAGGAAGGAAAAACACGGCTAAGTTAATAAAATCATTTTTCGCTTGTAAATCAANCAAATTATGAAATTAGCTAATGGGTAAAAGCATAAACGCTAAAACATTTACAATAGCAAATATTAATAGTTTAATTAAATTGAATATTTAATATACAAAGAAAGGAATTGTCTATAATGTTTTGCCGCCATGTCATTTCAAAAACAAATATGGCCTAAATTTAGGGGTCGAAAAAAGTGTTTGCTCATTACAGCATGCTACATATAATAATTTTAAAGTTCTTTTTAAGGTAAATTTATTATATTATTATTCAATAACTGTTTACAAGTAGTTACATTACATGTAAAAAATAAAATTAACCTGGGAAAAAATTTTTTTTATAAAAACATTGTGCATCATAACAGTAAACAAACTTTAATTGTTTTACAATTAAAAGTTTGGGTAACACAAAAGTTGCCAGTACAAACTTGCAAGCCTGTGTACAAAGACCCAAGGAGAAGAGGAAGGAAAAACAGGGCTAAGTTAATAAAATCATTTTTCGCTTGTAAATCAACAAGGAAAGCCTTTTTCCCTTAGAGTTTCCACTTGGTTAAACCAGGTGATTTACTGAAAGAGAAATATGGTGGAAGGAAGCAATGAAATTTTAAGGGGGGGGGGGCGCCAAAACTTAAAAGTGAAACAACTTCGTCCTCTTTCGGGTCCGTGGGCAAATAGAAAACTTTAAACTCAATTCCTCAACAGGGTTTTTTTGTCTTTTTTTAGGGAGTCACTTTCTTACTCTTACTGGAGACCCTCCCCCTCCTAACCCCCC
>KZ651075.1:38610-52044 GCA_001010745.2 Gerris buenoi | reverse complement strand
CCCCCCCGGAAAAAAAACAAAAAACCATGAAGTTAGCTCATTTTCAGAACTACCATGAGTTCTTCCAAGAGGAAATAAATAAATATAACAATAATAGATTATAAAATCATTAAGGTATATGAAATAAGACGCGAGGAAGATATTTGCCACAATAATTGACAGACTTTTTTTTAATTTAAAACAAAAAAAATATATATTTTATGAAATTGAAATGTAAAATCTTTATAGTAAACTCTGTTATGTTATTTAGAACCCTCACACCTTTACATTTAAAGGGGGAGGGGGTGGAATTATGCCAACATTAACTTAAACTGGCTACGAACTAAAGCACCCCAAAAACAAATCCTTTCAGTAAAACCACAAGCACGAAAAACAAAGCGCACTTGCCTCCTGCCCTTTACCTCGCCTTTCAACTGGGGTAAAACTTTGCTAAACGCACGAGGAAACCCTCAGGGGGATAAGTCAAAGGCAGAGAAAAGTAAAAGTTTATACTTCGAACTAATTAAAACTCTTATGTTCTTGAAATCCTCCCATGTTTTATGCAGCAACTCAATGGAATTTCAAATAAAAAAAATTAAAATAAAAACTCTACATCAAATCTAAGGCAGAAAAGATAAAAACTAAATCTGACAGAGGTGGCAAACCTAAGTTCATTTTAAGCCAAATGCAAGCAAAACTAAAGTGACAATAACATCTTAATATCAAAGGGTAGACATGATTATTGTTCTGTCATTTTTTTCATGAGAAAGTACAAATTATATATTTTTTTCTTAGTGTTGAACCCTTACTTGATTATTTATTGTAAAGAATACTATACTAAGATATATCTTACTTTTAATTATAATTTTATAATTGGTAAATTAAATCTAGGGATATATTGATAAATATAATAAAAATAGACTGCCAATTGGTGTGGCACATAGCTTCCTCGCATCCAATCCAGTTAGGCTTGATGTTGTGATTTCACAATCTATTATTGTCTAATTTGTTTAATTATTTTAACACGTTTCTTTAATATGTAATTTTTTTTCATTTTATTTTTTACATGAATAATGTATCAATTAAGCAAATTTAAAGAGCGCAGCCGTTTAAAATTAATCAGGGACTATCTCTGGGTTACTTTCGATAAACAATAAAAGTTTCATAAAAATATGATAAGTACTTTTGAAGTTATAGGTAAAAATAAATGTATGTTTGTGCGCATATGTGAAAGAGAAACAATGAGCTAATTGTGAACTACCATACAAATTTCATTTAAATCTATAATGCAGATTTTAAGACATGTTAATTCACAAAAATGAGCGATACACCGACACCGATAGACAGACACAGAACCAAAAATGTTCCCTGATGTCCAAAACGGATTTCTGTCTTGGAATTTTTGAAATCGGACATAAACATTTTTTTTTCTTCTAAACGATCACATAGCTTCCTTTACCTTACCAGACCAACCAACCTAGACATTACCAAATTATTTGTTTAATAATTTCAATAAATTAAGATATTTATAATTCTCCCTAGTTAATTATTATAATCCCTCATAGTTAAATAAAACAATTTAACTTTTCATAAAAACCTAAGTAAAGATTAAATAATACTTAATAAATTATCCCAATTAAACTTTAATAAATACCAATTAATTAATTCTGATTTTGGCAATTCAGAGAGAAATACGAGAGTCACTTAATTACCAATATACCCAAGGCATTGATGTAATTATTTCTATTCAGCAGGAAGATACAAGACGAGAGTCGAATTCCATTCGAAATTATTAATTACCCATAATTTAAAAGACAATTTGGATTATGGGATATAAAATGAAAAATTATTTATTTACGATAAAATTCGAGGAAAACTTGATCAGAGAGAAATCATTTTGAAATAGGAAATCGAGTGTGAAGGCATAAACGCATTAATATTAACCTACTTTCGAAGGTTGTAAGAAGAAAATTGACAAAAGTCAATTCAATAGAGGAGAAGATCCACTTTAGAGGTAAATTATGTGGCGTGAGATAAATGATCGTAATTTTAGAGGGTAAGAGACAAAAAAAAAAAGAAGGAATCCGACATATTTCAAGAAGTAGGGAGATCTGCCAATAAAGTGGGAGAATATTAAAAGACTAAAGAAAATTGGTAGGATATTAGGGGCCTGAAGCGGCAAAGAGCTCGCTTTTTCCCTCGCTATGGAGGGAGTTATTATTGGCCGCTCTAATTCTCCACCATCCCCTTCTACCTCCTACTTCTGTGTTAGTGCCATAATTCAGTTCTTCCCTAAAGTTAAGGGAAGGGGGGAAAGACTTAAGGTCCTTGCCTGTCCCTAAGGGGGTATTAGGGTTCAATTAGTTGGTCTTCTAGAGTAAGAATCTTCTTTCTAGCAGCTGGATAATACCATAGACTCTCTGAGCGCACTTGTCCGTATAGTTTTTTTTTTTCATTTTCCCCCCTCTCTAGCTTTATTCGTCGTGGGTTCTTCTAACCAAGTTTGACTCTTGACAATGCCCAAGGAATTCACGATGAGTTTCTTCCCCATCCTTTTCATCCAATTCAAGTTCAATTCCTAGATCGGAATCCACAGTAGGTTTCCTTCGACTCCTCCTCAAGCAGGTCTAGAACCACACCGATATTAAATACCTCCAACTTTAATAATACTCAACCTCAACACCCTTAAATCGAATCAATCGACATGGAGCCCGAAACCTCTCAACAAAAACCTTAAGATCAAGAACTCTCAACCCCAAAACCTACTTTTAACGTCACACAATGAAGCTAACATTAAAAAAAATGGCAAAACTCCACAAAATTATTTCTTTCCTTTATTATGAATTATTTCTTTCTTCCTCATTATTTCTTTCTTTTTAAATAAATTTTATTGCTCTACAATTTTTGATTGCTCTGCATTTTCATTAATTGTATACCAATAAAGTCAAACCAAAATGGTTAAAAACTAGTCTGCCAATTAGTGCGGTACATAGCTTCCTCTCATCACATTCGTACTTAATTAATTACAACTTACTGTAATCTGATTATTTTAGTTTTTTCCCAATTTTTTTTTTTTTTTTTATCTGTTTAAATTAATTGATATTCGTACGTACATAAGTAACATTTCTGTAACATTCTTGTAACATTTGTAACATTCTTTAAGTAACAAGTGTACGCAGGTAGTGGAAATTATTCTGGGGCTATATAAACTGCTGCGCAAAATTAACGCACCACTTTTATATTTATATGCTTACACATATAAATGCTTCCGTTGAATTAGGATCTTTTTTCTATAGTTTTCATCTCAGGTGGACCTATTTCGCCTCTGTCGATCATATCCACACTCCTGGAACCACCGAAAAGCTCGGCTGATTCTGGTGAGATGCACTCGTAGTCGACAACCAACCTTTTGAGAAAAGCCTTTCTTAACCCGTCACTACGGGTTTAATCGTTTCCTCCATAGTTAAATGTGGTGTTGTATTCATGTTGTCACATACAAATAACATTGAATCATTAATGATGATGATTTAATATAATTAATTATAATGATTAAATATAATTAATGATGATGATTAAATACGATTAACGATGATGATTAAATATGTGATGATGAATGATGATGATGATTAATGACTTATTAATCATCAGTATAAATTACAGGTAGTCGAAACAGAGAAATATAAAGGTGGCGCGTTAATTTTGCGCAGCATTGTATATGGGCTACTTTCAACAAACCATCTAATTATTTTAATAATCAGCTGATTGTTTTTGAATAAAGTCTGTCATTTGGTATGATTCAGAGCTTCTTAAAGTCATATCTTGAACTTAAATGGTGTTATAAATAAATTATTACTTCAATATCTGATTCATTTCATTCTCTGTAATGTTTTATAAATACGTTCATGGGAAATTAATAACGGAATGAAACCCATCCACGGGCTACATTCGACAACCATCCAATTCTTTAAAACCAGATGAGTAAATTTTTATTATGTAAAAGAGAATGTGTAAGAGAAAACATGTAGGAAATTGAACCATTCTTTGGTTTTCTGCGGGCCATCTGTGGGCAAATTTGTAGTGTTAACGGATCTTGAAATTTATTAATTCGGAGGGTTAAAAAAAATTTCGTTCTCCAGAACCATCACAGCGCTACCGTTACCATCTTACCGAAGGTAACAATTACGGAACTGAATTATAGGTTCCTTATTATCCTTTGAAAGTTCACTTCTATGTTATAAGAGTATCATTAAAACGATTTACACCTAATTCAGTTTTTACTTCGAAGGTTTATTTTATTTAATCAGAAAAATCTTTAAACCATGGAATTAAATAAAATTATAAAATATAGAACCAAAGCTCAATTTCTTAAGTATTCGAAACAATTCTCCACATTATTGTTCAGTTCATTCGACAACAGGGTTCCCTTAAAACGAATGGGAAAACCAATAAACGTATTTATAAAGGAGAATTTTTTTTCTCTAAAAAAAAGAACGGACAAGGCCCAAACTTTTTTCGACAAATAACATTATTAAAGGCAATCAAACTCTATGGGATATTTTTTCGAAAAAAAAGGATTTTTTCTTCTCCATAATAGGGACTTAAAGCCATGTAACGTGAAGGTATACAGGGTATATATAGTTTTCGGGGGTACATAAGGACCCGGTTTTATTAAATAAAACTCAGACATTGGACGGTGGGAGGTCCTAAGAATCCCTAGAGAATATTGTCCGAAGGGTCTATATAGAACCTTCTAGTCCCGCAGGACATTCACGACAGGCTTGCAACGGAGGGCCTAGCCCCTAATAAACTCTCACTGATGGCGGGATCTTACACACTATGGTCCTCCCCAAAAACTTTGGGATTACACTAAAATATAAGGCATACCCAAAGGATGGTCCTTCCACTTCTCTTAAACCATCCAAACACCCAGATTTATTCCCGTTACAAACTTATAATAACGAAAATATTCGGGAACCAACAGCGAAAAATGTTTAAACTATAAAAGATGTTTCTATATAATCCCACAGCAGCAGTATTCAACTGTCTTTGCGATACATTTTAAATCCTATTTATGATACATTCCCTTTAAGAGTAGTAGTAAGGGCGGTGAGGCCAAGCCTGGCAAACAGACCATCTCTGGATCCTTTTTGCCAACATTGAACATCCAACTCGATGGAAAATAAAGTTGTATAGAAAGTCCAACCAAGCATTATGAAAAATAATATACCACTGAAAGAAAAGTGATCGGAATTGGTAATCCCTTTGACAATTTTTCTGGTAATCCTATTAATAATTTATTCTTCACAAGTGGCTGGTTTCGGGTCTAATATTTATGCACAGACGACAAACGAACATTTTAAAAATAGTCTGCCAATTATTGTGGCACATAATAAAAAAAATGCCGTTTTTCGATATTACGATTATGTTTCCGTTACCTTGGATAAGCTCGGAAGCAATAAAACTTTCTTGGACTCAGGTGCCTTCTAACGTGTAATTCAAAATATATTTTTTTTTTTACGCTCATGCGAAAGCAATATCATAATGTAATATTAACTTATTTTTCAAATCCAGCAGTTCACCTTGACACCGATATAACACCAGCAATAGAATAATTTTAATTAATGATCAGATAATTTACAACTGGAAAGATGAGATAGTTTTCATTTAGATTATTATTTACCTAAGAGCTAAATTACACATAGATATACACGCTGATAAAATGATAACGTTTAAGATAAGCATTCTAAATGTTATTGAATCCATCCACTTGAACATTTCATCAAATATTAAATTTAGGGGGGGGGGGATCATGAGAAGCCAATCAAAACTTGATACATGAAATCCATGTAATAGGAAGAGATAAGCAAGGGAAGTACATAATATTAAGGGCGTATGAAAGTTTAGATGACGTGAGAACGAAGGAAGGCAAAGTGTAATCTAGAATCCATGTAATTCCATGTTAATTACGTGAAATGAATCATATTACACTAATGGTAATCTAATCAAACGTAGCGACGAGATGAATTTCACACCCGGTCTCACCTAATACACCTCCACTCACCCTTTCCCTACTTCACTTTGTAACATATTGAAACTTATCATGCAACCAAGCTCATATAAATACTACAAAATTACCAACTATTAATTTAATATAAAGAAAGAAAGAATAATAACCCTTAAAGGACAAAATACTGAAAAAAAAAAAACCATCTTGAGTATTCAAGTATCATTACCTCATTAGAATATCTAATTTAAGAATAAAGTACAATATCTCCAGGGTTGAAATAAAATGTCTTTCCACATAAAAGTACCGGTGTGGAAATCCCACACATGACTTCCATGAAATGTTGCCGTGTCAATGCGTGAGCAAGAGAGAACTCTGAATAAACTACATCTACATCGTACAAACAGCTAATATTGATTATAAATAGTTTTGCAACACAATAAAAAATATATTTAACATAAAAAATGTTACCCTAATAAATGTCGGTAGTACCTATGTAAAAAGATTAGAAGATATGTGATCCGTTCTGATGTTAAGAGCTAAACTGAATTAAAAGAAAGGAGGTTTGTTTACACCTAGAGTTCAAGGATCGTTTATGCGAAAACAAAACAAATTGATTAATTTTTATCCTTTATAACAAAAAACTTTATTATTCAATGTTTGTTTATATTTTCTTTATTCTTGTTATTAACTATAGAATATGAGAATATAATAATAAAAGAATTTAAAATCAGCCGTTAAAAATGATTGTTTACAAGGTAAATAACACGGTATTTTTTTTACTTTTAAATTTCGATTCTTCTTTATAAGTTCTATAAATAATTTCAAAAATAAATACTCGTTTTAAAGGGCATTAATGGGAGGTTTAAGCACCCCAATAAGAAATTAAATCGGTGAATTATTACACATGATATAGGAGCTCAAAGTCGAAAAGTTAACCAAAAAATAAAAACATGTCTCTATTTAAGGTAGAAGGGATGGTCCTACGACAAAAAGTCATAGGACCAAAGTTGTAGATCTTTTAAAATTAGTTACCGCTGGTGTTATCCGCTTTTCGATACGACTTACAGTTTAGACACAATTTGGTTCTGAAATAAATCGGTCAATTTTTTCACATAATATAAGAGCTCAAAGTCGAAAATTTAACAAAAAATTAAAGATGTCTCTATTTAAGGCAGAAGGGATGGTCCTACGACAAAAAGTCATAGGACCAAAGTTGTAGATCTTTTAAAATCAGTTACCGCTGGTGCTATCCGCTTTTCGATACGACTTACAGTTTACCCGTAATTTGGTTCCGAAAAAACCCTTAAAAAAACACTAAAATGCCAATATCTCCCAAACCGCTTGTCCGATTGTGCTCAAAAAGTATAGGTACAATCTACTATATAGGACACATATATACCCCAAAGGAAATTGAAATCAAATAAAGTCTACTGAAGTTATCGTCGACAGACCGATTTCGTGCTTAAGTGATTGCAGCTCCGAAACGTCGTACAAAACGAGCTACGATGATGTGGTTTGCGCCAACAGTTTTGCCGACAAAAGTTCTAAAAAATGCCGCAAACCGCATCTCAATACGATGTCTTGAAGCGATGTTATAGCGGTTTAAAGTTCCGAACGAACGTACGTACGTACGTACATACATACATACATACATACGTACGCACAGACATACATGTATATGAAACAGATTTCTATGATACCCCCGGGATCTTAAGACCCCTCCTTCATAGAGATCTCGGAATCACGTTTTGGAGGGTATCACCATACTTCCATTTTCATGGAAGTAAAAATATTTATTTAAATTCAGAACAGCTCTCAGCCACTGTATGGCCATCACCAGTGGCGGAAATAGAAAAATGTTAATTAAAACATAAGAAGATTGGAGTGCAGTGAGTCGTGAGTCGTGCCATCACACTAACCGGTACACCAGTGTACCGTTTGTTTTACTCTCAGAGCAAGGAAGGGGTAGAGAGAATAATACTATAGAATCTGGGTTTGAAAAAGTGGCTCATTATGCTACACCTCTACACTAAATCTCCTAAGCGGCAGTTTGGCGAAACGGTACCGATATCTCGATAAAAACTAGAAATTTATCTGACATCAGCTGACAAGAATAAGTGGTTTTTTTCTTACGACATTTAATATGTTTACCTTTAATTCAGTTTTCTTCATAAATATGCACTTGCTTGTTGTTAACCTTATTACTATCTAAAGGCAGTAACGTCGTTACTGCCTAGTTCCTAGATAATTAATAGCAATTTCTTTGAGTGGGGTGTCAAATAAATAAAGAAAGAATAATAACCCTTAAAGGACCTACCTTAAAAGTATTTTTTTATAAATGCTACTAATAAGGATTTGTTGACAAGCGTCTGTGGGGACAGAAAGACAAGGAGAAAGACCAGTGACCACGTGATCGTGATCACTTTAGTTCGGATTGAGCTCGCTTGAAAGTGTTCTCGTGTTGAAGTGAGCTTGTTTGAAGTGTATAGGGGTGTAGCATAATGAACCACTTTTCAAATCGCATTGCTCCCTCTACCCTTTCCTTGCTCTGAGATTTTAATTGACATTCTTCAATTTTCGGTACTGATGATGGCTCTATAGTGGCTGAAAGCTGCTGAATATTATTAAATATTTTTTACGAGGAGACACATTTTTATTTCAACACTTAATGATGACCTCCACAAACGCTTCATATGTTAAATTATAATATCTCAAATATCATCTAGTACAATAGTAGATGATAAGAGATATTATTCTAAATAGATTAATTAAATTTTTAAAGGTTCGTAAGAATGGTGGATGGTGGGTAGTAAAAAAAATTTGAATTTGCACATAGTCTATTGTCTAAGAAAAAACAGAAGTCTGCATTCTTTATCTGAGCTCTTTGTACAGCAAATACCAACTAAATAATGAAGGAAACTACATANTATTACACTAATGGTAATCTAATCAAACGTAGCGACGAGATGAATTTCACACCCGGTCTCACCTAATACACCTCCACTCACCCTTTCCCTACTTCACTTTGTAACATATTGAAACTTATCATGCAACCAAGCTCATATAAATACTACAAAATTACCAACTATTAATTTAATATAAAGAAAGAAAGAATAATAACCCTTAAAGGACCTACCTTAAAAGTATTTTTTTATAAATGCTACTAATAAGGATTTGTTGACAAGCGTCTGTGGGGACAGAAAGACAAGGAGAAAGACCAGTGACCACGTGATCGTGATCACTTTAGTTCGGATTGAGCTCGCTTGAAAGTGTTCTCGTGTTGAAGTGAGCTTGTTTGAAGTGTATAGGGGTGTAGCATAATGAACCACTTTTCAAATCGCATTGCTCCCTCTACCCTTTCCTTGCTCTGAGATTTTAATTGACATTCTTCAATTTTTGGTACTGATGATGGCTCTATAGTGGCTGAAAGCTGCTGAATATTATTAAATATTTTTTACGAGGAGACACATTTTTATTTCAACACTTAATGATGACCTCCACAAACGCTTCATATGTTAAATTATAATATCTCAAATATCATCTAGTACAATAGTAGATGATAAGAGATATTATTCTAAATAGATTAATTAAATTTTTAAAGGTTCGTAAGAATGGTGGATGGTGGGTAGTAAAAAAAATTTGAATTTGCACATAGTCTATTGTCTAAGAAAAAACAGAAGTCTGCATTCTTTATCTGAGCTCTTTGTACAGCAAATACCAACTAAATAATGAAGGAAACTACATAACTAAGTAAATACTCATTTATCTAGAACCAGTATAATACTAGACGTTAAGGAATTCTATTGGCTTGAGACAATGGCGGTAAAGAAAATAACTCGAACTAAATATGCAGAAAAAAAATATGTCGGTATATTTAAATTAGAAATGAAATAAAACCCTTTAAATAACTAAACACTCATCGCCTAGAATTGCTATAATATACCAGATAATAAAATATTTCATTGTGAGTTGGTAAATAGGGTATTTGACAAAGGTCGATCGTAATGAATAATTTAATTTATATATAGTCCATTGTCTAGGCAAGTGCAAATATTTAAGCAGAAATAAAGAAGAAAACCACTTAAATAACTACGCTGATGGTATAAAAACTGAACCTAGTATTGTTCTCAGTAATGAGGGAATTCATAGTGATTTGTTTAAGTGAGTTAGTAAAGGTTTTTATGATTGTAATGAAGATTTAGTGCGCAAGTGGAGTTGATATCAATAGAATAATGAAAAACAGAATAACATCTCCACAAAATGAATTCTTATTTCACATGACAAGTTTTCGGCTTCTCAGTCATCATTACCGGTAAAAGGTTAAGAAAAAAACCCGTCGTTGAGTCACATGAGAGATAAAAAACGGACTACGGAAGTCTAGTTATCTGGAATAAACGTCAATTTTGTGGACAGGCTTTCAGTTTTTCGTTATTCAGTAGATGGTTATCTTTAATATATAAAAGGACAAATCTCAATACAAAGGATCTGCGAAAATCGACTCTAAATCGTGGCATTGATATGCCCCCCTGTAGGGGGCGGCGAGAGAAGAAAAATTAGAATCTTGAGCCCAAGATCGAGAGGGTTTGTTAAGGTTTTTGCTCTTCCTTGATCGAGAGGGGTTGTTAAGGTTTTTGCTTTCTTTTGATCGAGAGGGGTTGTTCAGTTTTTTTTTATTTATTTATTAATTTTTTTTAGCACATGATTAGAATTTCATAATGATCAACATAAAATATATAAAATAGGAAATTCGACTTTTTAGAAAACTTGGAAATTCAAATACGGCATGTTTTAATGAAACTTCTAACCCAAAGGCTGCAGCCACACCGAAGCTACTTCGCTTGGAGCCTAGTGGCTTGGCGAGGGCGAGCCACCAGGCCACTAGGCGCCTGGATTCATAGCGGCCACATCGGGCTGAGCGGCAGAGCATCGATGCAAGTACATTAGTTGAATAATGTGATAAGAATAAGGAGTAAATATGTATGAGTATTGAAAGGAAAACACTAGGCGAGTCTCCATGTAGAACAGAATTGGCTGTTCGTCTAGCGACTCCCCTAGTGACCAAGCGCGTAGTGTGGCCGCTCTCGTATGTTTTAGCAGGTTGGTTCACATGGATTACACGCCTGGCGACTCACCAAGCCGCTAGGCTCCAAGCGAGTTAGCTCCGGTGTGGCCGTAGCCTAATAACTCTGGCCTTCTAAAACCTATAAAAAAATGATTTTGTAAAATAATGTCTGTTAGCCTTAGGGTATAAGTTTAGTTCTATAGGTTCTAATGAAATAAGGACTTAAGTGCTTAAGTTACTTAAGTAGTTAACATGATAACACACATGCATACATACAGACGTCAAGCTGAAAACCACTCAGAAGGTCTTAAAAACACCCAAAACGGATAATTCCGTTAAAACTCCGAAAAAAAATTTGGGTGAAAACAATACTTTTCCTATATACCTTCGGAGAAGGTGGGGAAAAGTAAAAATGGTATACTAATCTAATACCCACATCGGTTTCTTTCTTGGATCTTCACTTTATATCCCTTAACCTTGTTCCTTCCGTAATCCTTCACACAACGTAATTTACACAAGTCAAGTACCCCCCCCCCTCCTTGTACTGTGAGTTTAAGTCATAAAACCTTGTAAAATATGTAGCTAGTAGAAACTTTACTCTGTTTATGTCAACACTTAACACCAAAGAAGACATTATAATGTCGAAACGAGTTTGTTTATTTTAATACAAAGTTGTGATTGAGATCGACCTCTGTACTACATAATTATGAAGTGGTACCACAAAATCTCAGTCAAAATAACCAATTATTTAACAATAAGCAAACAAATTTAAAATCGTAAATCGTAACAAACGATACTATACCATAATCGTTTGTTACTTTTTTATGGTTTTTTCTTCAATAACTAAGTGTAGTTTGAAAATTATGACGACAACATTTTATACGACAAACTATGATCTAGTTTGTTTGAATTTCCATTACCAATTAGGTCGTGTAAAAAAAAATCTCTATTTCAAATCATGTTTTGCCTTTCATCTCTCCAAAGAAAAAAACTTTAAAAAGAACAAACTATAAAAGTACAAGCTATATAAAAACTTTTTTCCTCTGAGAACTGCATTAAGATCTACAAACCGCCATTCTTTATTTAAATGATTACTCGAATTTAAAACTTTTTTCATAGAGTTCTAAAAGTTTTTTTTTTTTTTAGTATTTCGAGAACTGCAGAGTGAAAATCATGAACACTGTAACTAGTCTACACTATAATCTAGTTTACGTCTTCATTTTTTTTCTTTTTTATAAAAAAATCTTTAAACAAGTTTATAACAATCTAGGTCCGTTTCCCTTCTTAACTAAACCGGAAATACATTGTTTTGACTAAAGTTGAAAACGTTTATTAAGTTAAGAGGAATTAATATACATATATTAATACTTTAAGTAATGTTATTACTATTGCGAAATTAACAGTTTCAAGTTCTACAAACCCTCTATTTTAAACTAAAAAATACTAAACTAGGCATCGCGTGGCTCTATCATTGAAGTGAGCCTAATGCCATACATTTTGGAATTGAAAGTGTAGTTGTTTGGACCTGTTTCGATTTAAGAGCGGTCTCATTTTTTTATTTAATTGGAATATGCACAGAAGGTTTG
Organism: Gerris buenoi; assembly: GCA_001010745.2. Classification (NCBI taxonomy): domain Eukaryota; kingdom Metazoa; phylum Arthropoda; class Insecta; order Hemiptera; family Gerridae; genus Gerris; species Gerris buenoi. The sequence goes on along the minus strand of KZ651075.1, from coordinate 39,410 downwards.
CACAACAAAGTTAGTTAGTTATGTGAGCAGAAAGGACAAACTCCAAGACAGACTATACAAACGGTAGACATTTCTAAAAAATAACTATTTTCAGCCCTTAAAAACTTGCGAATCCTAAATTGAATTTCAACGCATTCATTGTTTTTTTAACAACGTACCTGAAAAATTAAATATATTATCTTAAAAAATCACTTACTGCGAGAACCGTTTTTATTCATTATAGAGGATGAACTGTTGAACTCACCTGCAACAAAAAATCAATAAATAAAATACCTTAAAGAAATCAACACTTTAGGTTAAAATAATTACTTAATATATAAAAAATACTAATAACATTATTAAAAAAATATATATAATAATAATAATAAGCCAATAAAACTAAGAATAAACAAACTACATTATAAAGTAATAATTTAAATATCATTACACTCGTATACAGGGTAGTCCCCCCATCTTAACTTTTGAACGGTTTGAAATAAATGAATCAAACTTGGGGCATCCGTACCATGTAAAGGGAAGCTTGCTTTCAATGCAATCGCGCATTAGCATCCATCAAACTAGTGTCTGTGAGAACTGATAGTGGACAGTTCCTGACTTCAAGTCAACCATGTCATTGTAAAAACATACATCATAATTGCTTATAACGTGAAATTATGTAGCAACCTTTTAATAAAAAATAAAAAAATAAAAAAAGAGGCATCCACCCACTTCACCCTCAGGCCAACTATCTTTAATATTTCAAATTTTCTATATACATGATGGGGCATCATGTATATAGAAATGAAAAAAAAAAAAAAAAA
>KZ651075.1:19086-38179 GCA_001010745.2 Gerris buenoi | reverse complement strand
AATTCATACCGGATATATATTTTTTGTTATACCATAGAGAAACCAAATAATCTCTAATTTAAAACGAAAATATCCATGTACACATTCAATATAGAACCGAAAGAATGTAATTAGGTTTAGATTGGATTCAGAACAAATTGGAAAAAAAGAAAATCAAAACCATAAAAGATGTTAAATATCATCAATAATAAATGAACAAAGGGGGCTTTGAGGAAACTCCAACCAAATATCATTGTTAAACGAAACTAATTTAAAGGAAAATGGTTATATTAAAAAATATTCTGCCAATTAGTGTGGCAAATAGCTGCCTCACGCCTTATTTCGTATTAATAATTGTATGCTATAGCTAACCATTATTATCAAAGTAAATTTTCCACCCGTATTTAAAATCTGTCTTCCGACAAAACATCTTAATTTCAGTAGATATGAAGTTTTTGTTCAAACATACAGGGAACCAACATTTTTTCTTGGTGTCTGAAACGGATTTCTGTCTTGGGATTTTTGAAATCGAGGATATAAAATATTTTTGTTCTTCAGAACGGTCACTTCAGCTTCCGTTATTTTAGGTAAGCTCGGAAGCAAAATAAAAAAAAAATCCCGTCAAGTACTTGCCAGCAAGCTACTAAAAGGGTTTCTTCGGTCATAAAAATTCATATTTCCATTTTTTTTTCTTTTTACTACTATAATATATGTATAAAATGTTGCACTATGGAGAAACAAGATGACTTAGGTATTACTTATAATAAATGCATCTTACGTATGCAAACTTTTGGTTCTTCTAGGTCCATTAGGGAAACACGATATATATTTGTAATCTTCATTTCAATACTTATAAAATGATACACAAGTAAGAAATTACAAAACATAAAAAACGTTGCGACCAGTTTGCAATTGCTCGCTGATCGAAAAAATTTCGAGATGTGATATTCGCAACAATTTCCCCTTTTTTTGAGCAAAAAATTGTAACTTCTATATCAAATTTCAAATCTTTAGCAACAGATATGATTCAAGATGGGAAGAACGGACAAACTAACAAAAAGCATAAGGGTTTCTAGGATGACCTCAAACCATAAAAAGGATATTTTTTATCTACGACTTGCATTGTAAGTGGACTTTACATTGCTAATAACAGGGAGGGAAGTGTTACTTCCCTCCCTTAAATTTTAAGTATTATGTAACTTAAATTTTAAGTATTATGTTGGTAGTAATGTTTTTTTGCTGTTTTGTTTACTAATTTTTCGGGAATGTTACTTTAGGTTATCATACGAAGTCTTTAAATTAAAAACAAACTAAACGTAATTAAATTAAAAACGTATATATTTAGTATAAAAATTGTTATTTTAATAAATCAAACATAAATAAATATCAGTTTAATGTGTTTATTACGTGAATTTGTAGGTAAAACTTTTATACCTACAAACTTAATAGGTACCCATGGTGCACTAGTCGTAGATAAAATTTAATACGCAACATTGATCGAAGTATTTCTGCTCTCGGGATAATCTCCCTCGGCAAGCCTCGAGAGCTAATACTACAGTTATCTCCTTCGGCGGTGCCTCAGGAGAAAACTTAACCTTGAGCAGAAAAACATACTTCTCTCCCTTGTTGCGTAAATAACTATTTTTCCTTAACGGGGGAACCCAATTTTACAAATAGCCCGAAGCTCGAGGTCAAACCAACTATGAGGTCAAAGTCAATTATCGGGGTCAACAACCTATTTTTTTTTTATTCGGGACGGGAGAGGGTCGTTCATTTTACATATCCTCTTGATATGATCATCAAGTAAAAATAAAAAATATCTAACGTCTAACGTCCATGGTATACGAACCATTATCGGGTATAGTTATAATGATTTGAGCTTTAGGGAAGTGTTATTAGTATGAGTGTGATCGAGTATGATCCCTCGACTACTCCGATCCTCTGATATCAGAAATATGTAATTACAATAATAAGTTTTGGTTTAAAATAAAATAAAAAAACAAACTTAAAATATAATCCATTTCTTTATGTTTTCACATACTATATAACTATACATATAATATACCACCCTTAATCACTTTAACCATCTTTAACCACCAATAGTTGGACATATAGTTCAATTATTTATTTAGTTTCATTCTTCACTAAGGGGCATCAGAGAAAAACAAAAAATGTATAACAGGGAGTCATATGACTACTGTCCATAAAGAATAATCCATTCTCGCTAGATTGTGTTTTTTTTTATGCATGTATGCAATTTTAATAATATCTACGATCTAAATTTGACTATAATTTTAATAGCGCTTTAAACTTAGCAAATGAGGAATATTATTGCCTATGATACTCTTATAATTAAATCAAATACATAATGTAATATATTCTTGTTCAACCAGTTTAAAATTTTCTACTTCATTACACACCCAATAGGTTAGATTCTCAGGCCCTTGAGACGAGAGTCTCGATTTACATAGGTCGGTTTCTAGAGATCCCGAATAAAGTCAATATCGATAGCAATTTAAATTTTGTTTAGTATTAAACTGAACTGAAGACCCATAATTTCAAAAGGATAACCATGCCATAAAAAATAAGATGTTTTTTTCAGTATAATATTTTTATTCTATTTTATTTTTACAATTTATTTTTTAGTATTTATCTAATAGCATTAGAACTCTTGAAGATTTACTATCAGTATTTAGTATAGGAGAATACCTTTATATATAATCCAGTCAAATTGTACATAGTTGCTATAGTCTTAGGGTATCTATAATCTTTGGATATGTTGTAAAACCAAGTTTGTGGATACTTTTATTACTCCTTTAATAAAAGTAGAGTTTTAATGAAAAAACTGTTCCTATGCATCAGAGAGCTAAGTAGCTATTATCAATATTCTGGACTAGAGGAAAAAATATACTTCAATTTTTTTTCTTACTTTCCTCTATTTAAAACGTTTAGAAACGGTTAAATATAAATTTAACGCTTTAAAAATACGTTTAAAAAAAGTAATATATGAAGCGTTAGTGGAGGTTATCATTACGTGTTGAAATAAAAGTCTCTCCTCGTAAAAAATATTTAATTCAAAGCAGCTTTCAGCCACTATAAGACCATCATAAGAGCCGAAAAATTGTAAAACGTTAATTAAAACATAAGAAGCAGGGAGTGCAGTAAGTCGTGAGACATACCATCCTAGCGACCGGTACAAGACTAAAATATTCCGGTACAAGACTAAACTATTCCGGTACAAGACTAAAATATTCCGGTACAAGACTAAAATATTCCGGTACAAGACTAAAATATTCCGGTACAAGACTAAAATATTCCGCTTGACTTTAGTTTGACGCGTTTTAGTCATATTATAGACATGCGTCAGTCTTTCACTCGCCATGTTAATACTTACACTGAAGATGATATAAATGTCGCTACGCGTATGTTTTATAATATAATATTGTTGAGAAAATATTGTTGTTCTTTTTATTAACCTCTCTAGTCATAGTATACGGATCAAATTACAATTTACCTTTGGTATTTAACATAATTTCAAAAGTGTATTCCAACAGAATTTTACCACTAGCGTAGATTACAGCAGTCTATATAAATAATTTTCACTATGACTTAGGCCTTGTTTCTCCTGGTTTCGTGAAGGGAAATACAAATTGCTTGCTTGCGTGTCAAACTTTTAGGGAAAAACTTCTCTACTTCAAGCCTAAGGTTTAAAACTTGCTTCTGCTTAAAATTAATGGTTGACGAGAGTCATTTTATTGGATTAAGCATACCTCCTATAAAACTTCACAGCCTTAAGCAGTTAAGCACGCAAAATCACAAACTCTCTCGTTTTTAAAGTAAAAAAATTAATAAGTCTAAAAATAGTCTGCCAGTTAGTGTGGCACATAGCTTTCTCGCGTCCTATTTCGTGTACTTTAATAATTTTATGATTTTACAACCTGTAATTCATTGGTTGTTTTGACTGAGATATTGTGGTACTTAATGAATCATTTTGTTAAATAAAACATAATCATTTTTAAAAATCAGTAATTGTCTACCATAAGAATTTAAAATATTAAATTATATAGACTGGTTTCAAATTAGTTTAGATAATATAAAAAATAAAACAATAAGTCATATCTAAAACACTGTTATCATCAGTTGACTGATTTATAAAGACAAAGTTGATTTTTTAAATTTCAACTAAGACATTTTCCAAAACCGCTCTACATATTTGTATATACTTTAAATGATTGTGGAAGACAATATAATGATTTTTATTTAACAAATTGACTTTTACAACCTATTTTTGTCACATTTATTTAATTTTCCCCGTCTATTAAATCAGTCAAAATTGTTTTGATTTTTTTCAAGAATTAATGTATCAATTTGGCAAAATTTAGGACATGGCTGCTTTCATTAATCTGGGGCTATCAGCGGGCTACTTTCGATGAACTATAAAAGTTTAATAAAAATGATATAAGTACTTTTATAGCTTAAGCTAAATGCATGTTTGTGATACCTTCGGTAAGATCGGATGCTATGATGTTTCTAAATAAAAATTAAGACATACAAAATGAATAACACACAGCTAAGAGCTTATTAGAAGCTCAACTATATAAAATAAATATCGATTGTGTTTCAACTTCATTGCGCTATATTTAAATTTATTTAAATGTATTGAACTGCATCTATTATTAATTTTTGGAATTATAATAATAATTTAACAATTTAAATTAAACACATTTCTTTTTCATGATGTAATAAGCGAATTATTTTAAATTTATTTTCTTTTTTTTATTGATTTTGACAACTGAAATATTTGATTAAAAGAATAGTTTTATTTGAAACATTTTAAAACTTATTTATTCCTCCCAAAAAAATAAATAAATAAAAAATAAAAAAAAGAGGTAGAAAAAGGTTATGCTTTCATCTCATTTAAATCAGTGCCGAACTTTGTTTTCCCCTAACTTATATAAATATATTCAAATGTATGGTAATATAAAACCATGGAAGTTCTGAAAAAAATAAAAGGGTTAAAAAACCCTTCGGAAAAAAATTCAGATATGATAATAATACGATAAAAACACGGTGAATATCATTCCCATTAATATTCCTCTGAATAACAATCAATTTTCTATTGAGGAATTCGATTCTCCATCATATTTTACTTATACATTCATTCATTATTTAATTGAAAAAATGTGCATGATATTTATCTTCAAATTTTAAAAATAAATCAGCGTGGATGAAATAACTTCGGTAAGCTCGGAAGCAATACGGACAGATGGGAAAATCATAAACAAAATCATAACAAGACTTAATTTGCAATAAAAAAGTAATTTAACTTTACAATATTTATTTTACTTTTTTTGTTTTTTTAAAAAAAGACTTTTTGAATTCTGTTTCCTCTAAACATAAGAAAAACCTTTATTTGCCTCTTCAACTTCATTCTTTTTCATTCCTCGTCTTTTTATTTCCCTTCATTGACATCCTGCTTTATGAATCCCATTTCCGAGATTAGCTTCCTCGTTATAAAACGGAAGGAAACGAGCAGAATAGAAAATCGTCGTAGAAACTAATGTTGAATTGTAAAAAAAAAAAATAATTACAAGATAAAAAGAACTTTTTATATACTACGTTTTTAAATTTTCTGTTGAATCATATGTAATGGTGATAATATAATTGTTAGTGAAAATAAATAGTTATGAATTCATTTACTACACATAAATGACAACCGTCTAGAAAGCTGATCTTAAACCTATAAAAGGACAAATCTTTGTACAATGGATCTTACCAACACCGAATCTAAACCGTGGCCTTCGACATGGCCCCATGTAGGGGACGGCAAGAGAAGAAAAAAAGTACAAGTAAAGAAATATAGATGTAGAAAAAATAAACCGAAACCTAGTACATAAGAGTAAACAAACCTGGTTGTCATACATCAATTATTAGTAATCTATTTCTTTGTTTACTTTTCCTTTTTCACTTTCGCTGTCATTCAATGTTTACCTCTTAATAAAAAATCACAAATTTGAAACCCGTCAAAATGAAGATTGTAAAAATATGGGATACGTCAAAACAAATAAAATAACTTGCGAATTTTTTCCAAACTAACTTTCCATACAGAAAATTTGCTGAAAACGAATTAAATTCTGCTGAAAAATGACCAAACGTATTAAAATAATGCATTGTCATCGTGTTCTGAGCTGTTCAGAAAGTTTCAAATGTCTAGCTACTTGGGATGTTAGTTAAAATTCGATTGCAAGATTTGTACCGGACAAACAAACAAACAAACAAGAAACCAAGTTAATAAAAACGTAGTAAAAAAAAAGCAAATTAGGGACAAGACCAAAAAAAAAAAAAAAAAAAAAAACCTCTAAAACTTATCTTATCTCCTAGCTTATAACTTCCGAAGTAATTACAAAAATAATTCAAGTAATCTGTCCAGTCAATCTGTCATGAGGCGTCAATAAGGAATCACTTTTAGAATGAATTTTTGTAGTTTTACTTTTGATGTGGTTATTAGTTTTTAGCAAAATATTTCAAATTTAACCTATAATATTAAAATAGAATCAAACTTCTTGAACTATTTTTGTAAGCTTTAATTGTGTTTTATATGTTCGAGAGTAAAATATAGGGTAGGTGGGGCCAAAGGTCCGCATGGGGTACATTTCCAAACTGTTTTAAAACTGGAAGGGAAACTACTTTTGAAGTGGGACTGGCAACACTCATTCCTTACGTCGAGTCTTTGCTCCTGTAGTAAAGACTCAGGTTGTCATGATTTGGTTTGGACTGTTTCCAAAAAACATGGGTAGATAAGTTTATTTTTTTGTTATGTTTCAATCTAACTTTTAAAGAATTTTGGCAGTTAATTATTAATTATTATAAATCTATATTCGTATTTTTGATAAAGATGTACCAAAATGGTGCTAAAGTAGTGTAGAAATAGTCACTTGTTTAACACCTAAGGTTTTACCTTCATATGTATTAACCTTTGTTAGGTTACAATATGTTTATGATTTGATAAAATGGGGCAAAGATCCGCACACTGAATGGGGCAAACGTCCTAATGTGGACCCTTTTCCTATTTAAAAAGTTTAATCTAAAGATGAATTTATTTTACATTAAACATGCAAAAATACATATAGGTAAATGTGTATTCAAAAATGCATATTTACCCACATATCCGCCATTTTGAGTTTTTATTTTTTAATGATCGCTGATTTCATTTAGTCAATTTTTCGGAAAAAAAAAGATTGATCTAATTTTACTACGTTTTTATTAGCTTGCTTTCTTGTTTGTTTGTTTGTTTATCCAGTACAATCGACTTTTAAATCACATCCCGAGTAGCTAGACATTTGAAACTTTTAGAATAGCTCAGAACACGATGACAATGCATCATTTTAATACTTTTAGCCATCTTTCAGAAGAATTTAATTCGTTATAAGCAAATTTTGATGTATAGAAAGTTAGTTCGGAAAAAATCCGCAAGTTGTTTTATTTTATTTTATTTTTTTTTTTGTCACATCCAATTATTTTGGCAATCTTCATTTTGACGGGTTTCAAATTTGTGTTTTTTTATTAGAGGTAAATATTGAATGACAGCGAAAAAGGAAAAGTAAGTTTATTTTATTTGTTTTGAAATGTCCAATATTTACCATCTTCATTTTGGCGGGTTTCAAATGTATTATTTTTTTATTTAGTCATCAGAAAATTAAAAAACGTTTTACATATATAAAAAGTTATTTTTATCTTGTAATTATTTTGTTTCAAAATGAGGATTTAAAATAGCGCAAAAACGAAAAAGTTTTAAAAAGAATATCAAGAACATCTTGTTTTAGAAAATGTATGTTTTAATCTAACAATAAATTTATAAATTTTGGAAATCGGTTAAATAAAAAGCATGGCTGCAAAGTACAAAATGCTCACTATTGCGCATGCTAGTAAGAGACATTGCCTTAAGAGAATTGGATGAATATAAATGTATATTAGCTCATTCCTTAATGGTTTGAATTAATCTATTAGTCAATAAGTATAGAATATATATTTATTTGCGCTAGCAAGATACATGGGCAAACGATAATTGGTTCAAGATATTATATAATATAGCTAATAATTCCTTGCTAGTTTGAGTATTTACCACTAAATCTATCAGTCAATAAGGATATTGATATTATATATATTTATTACGCTCATGAGTACATTTCTTCGTTCACTTATAATATATATATACATATATTATATACTTTAAGAGAGAGAGAGAGAGAGAGAGAGAGAGAGAGAGAAATGATCTAAATTGAAGGGATTATCTAGATTATGTTGTTAGAGAGTTGTGTAAGGTTGTTAACAAGTAAAGAGGGAAACAGTTTGAAATACACTCCATTCGGGCAACCATCCAAACCTCTCCCTATTCCAGACTCCTTGCACTCAAAATCATATTTATTTTCCTCTTTTCACTGACAAGGGGGGGGGATAGTAACGGAAAAACAACAAAACACTTCGTACTTAATAACACACAAAAAAATACAACCCCGAGAATTAGTTCAAACTTTAAAATAAAAACAAAAAACTAAACTTTTCCCATCAAAAATTTCTACAACAATATAAAATAAAAAAATAATAATAATATGGTACAAAATATAAAAATAAAAAATAATGAAAAATAGTATTATATTATATATGGATAAATATAAAAATTGTAAAAACAAAATAAAGTATTCTATCTTGAGAAATTCAGCATAAAAAAACAACAGAACTTCGATTAACTCGAGAGAGAGTAAAATACAAAACTAAGTTATCCTCAACATTCTCAATTTCAAAACACAAGAAAATTGTGAGAATTATGAAATGTTTTTATTTTTTTTTATTTTAATAGTATAGAAAATACTCTAGAGTTTTATTGTAAGTATTTGCGAATAAAATCTTAACAACGACTTCCTTTAATCAGACCTAAAAAAAAAGGAATTAATAATTTAATATAAGTAAATTTTGTAAACTAAAAACAAATTAATAATAATTTAATATCTTAAAAAGAAAGTAAAAAGGAATAATTGAAAGAGTGCAGCCAAGTTGATAAAAATGTTTCATGAAGAATATTATGTCTCGTTAAGTTGATTCTAATTCATTTACTATTAACCATTTACTACACACCTTCTATTTATTTTTTTGACGTCAGGTCTGATCGATTAACTGTGTGAATTACGCAGTTTGCACCGGTTTTCACGCAGATAAAAGTCTGCGTATTCGAACCCTCTTTTGTAACGATTTTGGGAATTGTATTAGAAAATACTGAGAAATCCTGTGAGACAAATCCTGTCAAAAGTGAAGACAAAACTGGAAAAAAAAAAAAAAAAAATCGGACGGTATCCTATAATACCTTTAGTTCAGATAAAAGTACGGATTTTTGCACACTAATTTATGATGGATAACTGCGCAGATAAACTGAAGATGTGTAACCCGCTTTAAGGTTTCTCACAATTAATTGACTAATGTTGAACATTTTTATGCGATCGTCGAAAATAATTATTTCTCCGTTTCAGATTTGAGGAAAAAAATGTTTGGTTCTGTGTCTGTCGTTCGGTCTATTTTTCGATTAATTTTTGCTATGATATCTCAAAAACTACTCGTCTGATTTGATTAAAATTTAGATGTTTTGTCAAAAGTAGCCCACAGATAGCCATTCATTAATTTCATCCGTTTGCAGTCTTTAATTTTGCTAAATTGATACTTTAATTCTTGTAAGAAATTTAAACAATATTGACAAATTTAAAAAAATCACAGGAATGTACTTGCGTGCAAGTACTTTTTAGGGTTTTGTAGATGATTAAGCACACCCATTATGTAATTATTATTTCTTTTCTTGGATCTCAAGAGTCCGGGGTTCGATCCCCCAGGGGGTCAAAATGTTTTTTATCAGTAATAAACCAATAAGGAATGCAACATTTAAAAAAGCAAATATATATTTGTGTCCTACACTTAAGCAGCTTTCATTTGATACCCAACTCAAAATTTTAAAAAAATAAATGTTGGGCGCACATAACTTTTTCGAGCCCAAAATAGGCAATTTTTGAAATTTTAGGATAAACTCCCGGAATTTTCATCGCGCCACAATAAGGTATTAGCATGAATTATTTCAAAATTTTAGCATCAGCCGATCTATAGTGGTTGGGAGGGGGGGAATTTTTTTGGGGTATATTTTGATTTTTTTGCCCACTAAGGAATGCAAAATTTGAAAATGTATTCATATATTTGTTACCTACTATTCAGGAGCTTTCATTTGATACCCAACTCAAAATTTTAAAAAAATAAAATTTTGGGCAAATTTTAAATTTTCGCGCCTAAAATTGGCAATTTTTGAAAATTTAGGATGAACTCCCGGAATTTTCATCGCGCCATAATAAGGTATTAGCATGAATTATTTCGAAATTTTAGCACCAGCCGATCTATAGTGGTTGGGGGGGGGGAAATTTTTTTTGGGTATATTTTGATTTTTTTAACCTATAAGGAATGCAAAATTTAAAAATGTATTTAGATATTTGTTACCTACTATTCAGGAGCTTTCATTTGATACCCAACTCAAAATTTTAAAAAAATAAAATTTTGGGCAAATTTTAAATTTTCGCGCCTAAAATTGGCAATTTTTAAAATTTTTCGATGCACTCCCGGAATTTGCATCACCCCACAATAGGGTATTAGTATGAATTATTTTGAAATTTTACGACCAGCCGTTATATGGTGGTTGAGGGGGGGGGGGCAATTTTGGGTATATTTTGATTTATTTGACTAATAAGGAAAGCAAAATTTAAAAAAAGTATTAATATATTTATAATCTACTATTCAGCAGCTTTCATTTGATACCCCACTCGAAAATTAAAAAAATATATAAATTTTGACTTTACCGCATTTTTTCGAATTGCGCATGCGCATATTAAATTTTTAACTTTTGTGTATATGTCCTGTGTTTGGGCCCGGAAGTTACGCCAGTGTTTCAAATTTCAGCATTTTAGCTTAAACGGTTTGGGCCCTATGAACCAAAGAGCGACGGACAGACGGACACATCACCTTCGGCATAAGGGTTTTGAGAAGTATCTACAAAACCCTAAAAATGGGGAAGAGGAATTAAATAAATTTGACAAAAATAGGTTGTAAAAGCATAAAATCATAAGAATTTATACGAAATAGGGCGTGGGAAGCTACCTGCGCATGGTACTCTAATTAGCAGACTATTTTTTTTTTAAACATTTTATCAACCTAATTATTACAAAAATTCGTTAAAACAATCAACAATCTGGACACAAGAATTTGATCTAATTTATTCAGTTAATAAGTTCACCACAAAAATGTCATTGGAACAACCAACTTAGTTTTAAAACTACATCTGTTGAGTATCTCGTTTTCGTGCAATACCTTATTGTGCAATGGTTATTTATCGCATTTACATGTGGTTGAAACTACAAACAAAGAAAAACTAACTCTAAGGACTTACTGATATATTGTTTCAGTAAGGAAAAAAATAAACTTACTGATAAAATGCGCATCTTTAAGGAAAGACTTATATGTTTGAGATGGGGTACCATCCACAAGTTTTAAAGCCATTACAGAGGTTATTCTCGAAAGGGAATAAGATTTTAACCATCCGTAAATGTTGAAAAGTCGGAATACAAAGTAGAATAAGGAAAAACATGCACTAAAAATAAAAATTTCTTAAAAATAAAACCAATACAAAGCTCCCTACTGAATTTGATTTACTGTTATAATCAGATAAAACAAACCCTTATGCAAGGTAAATGTAACAACCATACTTGTTGATCTATCCAAATTCATAAAGGATTTTATAACATGAATCTGCATCAGGACTTGAAAAATCAATAACTGCAGGGTTATTACAAATGATGTTCCTGATTTCGATATTAATGCAGTAATAACATATTACTGGATTAATGTGTTTTAAGACCACTTAAGAGTTACTGCTGGAAGTCGTTGTGTGGGCAATGAACTTTATCCTTAAGTCAAGTAGTGTATTTATCGAACTATTATAAGACCTGTGGTAATGTATGGTTCGGAGACATGGTGCTTGACCATATATTTCGAGAATATGTTAAGAGTTTGGGAAAGGAAAGTTCTCCGGAAGATCTTTGGAGCAGTGCGTGGGGTTTGGAGAATTAGGACTAACAAAGAGCTGTGTGCACTGTATCCACTTCACTACGACCTATAGAAATAACCTATAGAAACATTCATTGACTCCGTAATTACAATGACAATCATTATTTAACCAGTAATTAATTCATTAATTAATTACTCTTAGTTAAATTGAGTTGAAATATTCGGGATAAACAAAGTCTATAAAGAGTGTCATCAAACTTTTTTCTTTTCATTTGCTTTTTAGGTTTCTGTACAAAGTAAAAAGAAGCCTTATATAAATGCTCTGTCTGTCTGTCTATCTGTCTGTCCGTTGGCTTGTTTCAATTCATAACTACTATAGCTAGAAACATGAAATTTGGCACACAGGTACATCTTGGCATTATAAAAAACTGGACAAATTTTAGAGTTTTTACACTTAATATTTCCAAGATGGCGGCCCGGGGGCGGGCAATATAGCGGGTGACTAAAAAAAAGTTTTTACTTACCATGGCATGTTATACATCAATTTGAAGGTCTTGAAGTGTAGAAAAAGAATATTCAACTATTACACTTAATATTTAAACTTAATCGCACAGAAACCGGTGATTATGGCCTCACGTACTTACGTGAAGCGCGCCTTCCTTGTTTAATCTTTGATAATTTAATTACGAAAATAGTAGTGACCATAGGACACATAGTTAGGTATTACAGGACTAATAATATTTATAGACTGTATGCACTAATGGATTAACCCACAGACCCCGAGTTATTCATTCCTTCATATTGTTGCAAAAGCTCTCTGGCAAGTCCAAGCATTACACAAACTCGACCATTAATATATATATTTATTTTCTAGACTTATTTAACCATCCAGAAAGAACAAATAGAGGAGCTTTCATTACTTTAACGTAAAATCCCATTAACACCTTTATTTCGTGTGCACCCCCCCCCCCCTTGTTATGAATGTTGCATTACATGGACATGAATAAGTAACACTAATGAATCCAAAAATTAGTTAGTTTTAACAGTTGGATAAGCTATGTTATGTTATTATACACTCTGTGCCACTTTCTTATGATAAATGGCCTTTAATACAAGCGGGTCTCTTGCTAAGTATAATTGGCGATGTTATCATGTAGCTTTATGCGCTCCAATCAGAAAGTAAATCGACCAACAATTGTTTTAAGCGAGAAAAAAATATCGAATTTATTTAGTCTGTTTAGACTAATTTTTGACCAAACGCAATCAAACTACAATTCCGTAAGTGGTCTAGAAGAACCGCAACATTTTGATTATTGAATCAGCAGGTTTTGTCACTTAATATATTTAGTAGTAGTAGTCTAGTACTTCCTACTAAAACGGGTAGGACGAACCACTTGGGGAAGAGTGCACCATAGGAGGTGTCCCTCGCCCTGCACCGTCCACGATTCATTGATGCAATTCAAAGTATTATGGCATGGGATCGAACACAGGACCTCGATTTGCCTCAACTTATTGATAGCTGAGCGAGCGCCTTAAGACCCTTGTCCACGCTGGTTCCCACTTAATATAATTAGTTAACCTATATTTTTATATAAAATTGTTAATAAACTTTGGTTCTACTTAATATTGTTCTTGTGATGAAATCAAGTCTACAACATGCCCAACATGTTCGCGCACACCTATGTGTTTTGCGCCTCTAAAGTTGGACCGGTGGCGAAAGATGCGCTCAAACACATAAGACAAAACTTTAATTTTATATACATAGAATTATAAATTTATGTATACGATTATATTTAAATAAATATACAAATTTCTTTATTATATATTATTTATACATGTAAATACTCAAAATTGATAGGAAACTTATTTTCAAAAAGAGGCTATTTTAGTGGAACCATTTTAATTGGTTGTAGTTAACTTTTTCTTCCCGTATCTCCCGTATATGTACTAATTTCTATTTCAATGAATAATTTATAGATATAGAAATACTAAGCTAACTAAGAATGTAAATATTGTCTCTTAGGACGGTATTTTGACCCATTAATCTTGAGGTATCTATTCTGATTTGGTTCGTCATCCATCCGAGATGAACGAGGCATAATGAAACCATGGCCTAAACCAAAGCTCCGATATAACTGCAGGAAGTGGCAAATTGTCGCCAGTATCTGCTGAATATTCATAAAAGACTTGCAATCTTGGTAACAATGTGCGGGATCGATACACCCCCTCCCTTGTTATCTCCTCCCCCCGCGGGGGACGTCAGCGGGGATATTGTCTGTGTAAAGAAAGGCCCTTACTCTCCTCTTTAATAAAACATACATAATGAAAGAGGTCTATATCCTCTATACAGACATAACGCAGCTTTTAAACAAATTAGCCCACCTGTTAAAACTCTTTTAATAATATAGCGTAGGTTTAATCTCGATTCCACGACGACGCAACGGATGAGCCATTGCAATCTTTTAAATAAAAAATAAAATTTTTGATTTGTTTTTACAAATACTTATCTCAAAAAGTCACAAAAAAACTAATGTGTAGTACACTATACAAAAAAACTAATTCTGAAAGGCGGCCATAAAGATGTGTTTTTCAGACAAAATTGTTACTTTCTTAATAGCTCAGTCAATAAAGGCCAAAAACAGGCTGTACCCGCAACTAATTGGGGGAAATCTGGATTTTTTCCTAATGATAGACCATGATAAGAGGTACATTCTCTCAAAAGTCCCCACTTCTCTCCCTTGTGCTTCCCCCCCTATCTCCTCTTAAAGTTCAAAATTTACTTATTTTTCACTTTTTATGCAAAACTGTTTATTTTTTGAAGAGAAGTGTTATTACTAAAAATGTTTATCACATAATTCTGCACAAAAAAGGTCCCATGCATTTTTGAAGTGAGACATACCATTTTCGAGTTTTATAGAAGAACTTGTATAAAGAGTAATGGTTGTTGTGTAATTAAATTATGAATATGAATGTCAAGAAAGCATTGTTTCTAAAAAAATGTGTATTGAAAATTTGTTATAGAAATAAATTGACTGAAGATGACTCTTCAATGAGTCGAAACGTCTCAAAAACATGAATTAATGGCTTAGTTACAGCTTCTTACACCTCACCATCCATCAAAAAACATTTGATTGTATAAAAATTAAAAATTGAATTTTTGAATAAGTAAATTTTGAACTTTAAGAGAGGATAGGGGGGGGGGGAAGCACAAGGGGGAGAAGTGAGGACTTTTGAGAGAATGTACCTATAATGGTCTATCATCAGGAAAAAATCCAGAATTCCCCTAATTAGTTGCAGGTAAAAACCTTTATTAACTGGGCTATAAAGCACATGTCGCGGAGCGAACATTTAGTTATTTTTGTATTTATTTTTTCTTTGTTTTTAAATGAGTTGCCATAGTTACGGATGTCAAAATTTTTGTTGATAACTAATAATGTAAGAAAAAAAAGAGTTTGTCTTGTTCGTAAAATAAAAGAATTTATAAGAAGATCGAAGGTTTTATCTGAAACGTAGAAGTTAAAAGAGACTCGAAGTCCGAGACAGCACATGAAGGATCCTAACGTTGATTTAATCATTAGTACGAAGCTTAGATCCATAAAGTCAAAATTCAAGGGTTGAACATCATATTGTCAGGAAAAGGTCGGAATAAACAGATATCAAGACTTTTCAGAACCGAAAATCACAACTTTTTCTTCGAAAAGACTTAAAGAATTTTGAGTTAAGTCGCTTGACAATGGCCAATACATAATATTTGTTCGCCCTTCTCTAGGACGTCAGTAAAAAAATCCGTCAAATAATTGCCAACAAGCTACAAAAATGATTTTTTTGGCCATAAAAATTTATATTTCCTACATTGATATCTTTTTTTTTACCAAAACAAGTATAAAAAGTTGCACTTTGGGGGAACAAGGTGTGCATTGAGCATATTATCCTTTTGGCCGCAATTCTGGAAACGCAATTTTATATTTGTGATCTTCATTTCAATACCTTTAAAATACAAAAAAATTACACCTAAAAATTACAAAAAAAGCGTGTCACCATAGTTACGGCCGCCTAAAATTTGACATTTATATATTAACTCCAGAAAATATCGTTGGCCCACATAGAAGTAGGTATATTTATGTATTTTTCCTCATGTTTAGGACCTTTCCTTATAGTATAGAAAGCGACATTGTTTTAATTTATTCTGTTTTCGTAATTTTAAGGGGGTAAAATGGCTGTAATTTTAGAAACACGACATATATTTGTCAACTAAACTTCTATACGTTTTAAAATAATACCCCACACAAAGAATCACAAATGTTGCGATCAGTTCACAATTATTGGAAGAAAATTCGAGTTTGTTAAAATTGTAACATTGGCATTTCTTTTTGGAAAAAAAGTTACTTGTAAAACAAAATGAAACTGGACTACATCTTGCTTACTTAGTCAAGGAGGGAAGAAGAAATGCGAGGCAAGGCCAAGATGGAGGGAAGAGGACTAAAGACAAATAGTATAAGAGACCAGTCCGAGAGAGGAGCAAAAAACAGCAAAAAGTTAAAAACAACCAAGAAGTGCGATGGTACCGGTAGAAGGTTACAACAATATTAGTTAACTAAATAAAATAGTTACAAAAGGAAGACCTAAATATATTGTTAACAAGAAAAATTTAAATTGTTTCTAGCAGGCAAAGTTTATTTATTATAATAATATGCAATGCCGCAGAAAATTAAGTTTACAAAACCATAAATTAAGGCTTCCAATCTATTTTATGTAATTAACACCGCGGCAGAAAGAAAAGCAAACGTAGACTCTTAAAAAACGTAAACTCTTAAATTGCTTTTCTTAATTAATTAAATTTATGCTGTTAAAGAATGGCAAGCATATCCAGAAGCCATCACATTTATGTTTTTTCTATATACTCTACATATATAAGAAAGTAAAAATAAAATATCAATTGTACGGAAATAAAAATTATCACTGGTAAATTATTAATATCCGTACTATACAGACCCACTTCAAAAGCCATAAACTAAAATCATTAGATTCTAAAACAAAACAGAATTCTTTTAAGTATCTAAAGATATACATTGGGTTTTAGAAATACTATAAGGGACTTAGAGAAGTCTAAGTTAGTTTGGAAAGCAGATAAGAGATAGCACCACTTGTTCCTTAGAACTACTAAAACACAAGATTCAAGTACAACTTTAAACTGCTTCCTCTTTAAAAACTTATTTAACAAAGTTATCCAACTTGATAAAACAGGATACATAAACTTGTTTACGTAAATATCTTTCAATGTGAAAAGATTAAACAAGTTACTCTACTTACTATAAGTACAATGCATTGCAGTTAACAATTATCAACTTTCGGGGTAAGGAAACTATAACTTAAACATAAATCTCTATTACAAACAGGATAGTCTATCAAAATACCACCATTCTTCCTTACTCAAAAAACAATATTTTATATTGTTTCCATGATGTTTCAATCCGGATTTAATACAGTTTTTGGATTCAAATTGTCCGTGGAAACCTAGATTTAATACAGATTGAACAAGGTTTAGATCCAGAAACGATATTATAAAATTCTGGGATCGTGCCTGGATCGAGTTGCAAGGAAACACCTGAACTTGATACTGACATGCAAAGAGAATGGATGTGAGCGCCCTTAGTAGTTTTTTCACCATCTTGAACCCAGTTTGCTGAGTGAGAAAAATATTTTAAAAATTAAAAAGGAGTCCGATCGTACCTATAAGTGTCACAAACAAATCCACCAAATTGAATTTCGAGACTAAGTTTAATTTTTTAATTTTCAAAACTTCGGTGGTAATAATGCCGGAATTCTAAATACGTTTTTTACATAAGCATATCGTTTGAACCGAAAAAATAAGGAACAAATATAAAAAAAAAAAGAAAAAATTCCATTAATTAGTTTAAAAGTTAAGAGCAACGTTTAATTATTAATTAGGTATATACTTTTGTACTTTTGTTTCTTTACATTTACCAAAATACCGATAAAATTCAAATAATTAAATAAATTAAATACCACGCCCAATGTTGCTTCCACTTTAGTAGCCTCCTAATGAGGAAAAGTTCTGAGGTACCCCGTAACCGATTTTTTTTTTTTTTTTTTTTTTTTAATAAAAAACTAACACAAAAAACCTGGTTGTTATTAAAGGTGAAGGTTACAATATTATTTATTATTGTTGATAGGTGTAATGAAAACGTATTTAATACAGATTCAATGCCACTTTCGGAAACACCAAATAGCTTGTCATATCTCAAATTAGGATTCAATCCGTATTTAAACATTATAGAAACGTAGTAGGTATTAGTTATGTGTATTTCGGTCTCAGCCCATTTAAACCCCATACTCAGTCTCATGAAAGCCCAATTCAATCGGTTGCAATATGGGCTTAGACAATTTAGGTCTTTATTTCTTCACAGACTGATGGACGAACATCTTGTGAAAATATCTGAAATTTGGAAGGACTATATTATACATCATTCCATTCCTAAGATAAAAGGACTCTCCAAATCGTAGTTTGGAGTCAATTTATATAAATGTAAAAATAAATAGTCAATCAAAACTAAGTAATATAGTAATAAATACCAAGCTAAAAAAATATATAATAATGATAAAATAATGTGTTTTCAATAACTTTGGATCTACTCATTATTTTTCAATTTTGTCAAACCCTACATGCGCAACATGTCTGCACTCAACATTTAAAAAAAAAAAAAAAAAATGTTTAGCCAGTTTTGCGTCTATGAAGTCGGACTGGTGGGGACATACACATACATACATGAAAAAAAGTTGAGGGGATTCGGTTTTCGGAATATATATGAAATAAAAAAAGTATCCAACAATTTTTCAATTCGGACTAATTTACAGACAAAACTTTAATTTTATAAATGTATACATATATGAATATTGTATATAGATTTATATCAACTTCACTAGTTCTTTCGTAGAGTAGTAGAAACGTGCAAGTTTACTTTTTTTTCTTTCTTTTTTTTAAAAAAGAAAAAAAGAAATAAAACAAACA
>KZ651074.1:955420-995797 GCA_001010745.2 Gerris buenoi | reverse complement strand
TTTTTAATTAATTTTTTTTTTTACACAAAAAAAAGTGAGGTAAAAAATTATATTTGTCAATAATAAAAAAAACAAACAAACAAAAATAACAACGATGCAAACAAAATTAACACAAAAAAAGTAATAACAAGTGAAAAAAAAGTCAATTATAAATTTATTACGGTTAAAAAATGGAGTAAAATTGGATAAATGTTTAGATAAATAACTATCTAAATTTAATTATGAAAATTTTAATAAAGTTGTAAGTTAACTATGCGGCTATTGATAGTGAATTAAATAAAAATAATAAAATAAAATAAAAAATTCTGAACATAAAATTCTTAAAGAGAAATGTGGTCTTAAAATGTTTTTAAAAAAAGTTAGCCACTAGTTCACTGATAAATTGAGATTTTTTTTTTTTTTTAAATTAAACTTTATTAAAGTAGTATTTTCTACTGAGATTTTGAAGAATTTTCTGAGGAATGAAAATTCATAGAGCAAAATTGAATAGCTAATTGTCAGAAAACCACAATAGCTACCAATGAACTATACAATACCTAATGTCTTTTGCATTCAAAAATTCCTACACATCATTTCATTTGAGACCATCAGATGAAAAGTTTGGTCTCATTTGCCCAAAATTAGAACCGCCATAACTTAAAAACCACTCATTTGATTTTGATAAAATTTTAACGGTAAGTCATAATTTGCTCCCTATCGGTCTCATATTAATATGAACCATATGTGCACATATATATTCGATAAAAAAAAGTAAATGATAAACCACTGGGGATTTGAACGACATTAAGCAATTCCACACGTGTGAACATTCATCCAATAATAGGAAGAGATGAAACTATGTGCTACACAAATTTGACAATGAAAAGATCGATTTTGCTCTATGAATTTTTCTTTGTCATACAGAAAAATCACGTGCAAAAATATTTTTTAAAAAAGTAAATTGAACGATAATAATAATAAGAAAAATAATTTTTATGGGAATAAGTTTTTAAATTGAGCATTAATTTAAAAAAGCAGGAATTTATAATGTTTTTGACTTGAATTTCAAATGAATAAAAAGCTTAATTTAAAAAAAAAAAAAATAATAAAATGGATAATAATGAATTTCAAACATGAGAAACAGGAAAAGCAGGAATTTTCTAACAATTAATTTTAAGTGGCAGTTTTCACATTTTAATATAAAAAAAAATCTTAAGTTAATCTAATCATAAATGTGTTTTTTTTTCTCTATAAATATTGCCAAAAATGTTTGTTTAGATCAAAAATTCAAATTTATTTGAATTTTAGCCTCAAAAATCTTATTTATTTGAATTTTGTGCGATTCTATAATACAGAAATTATAAACAATTAAATTTTAGTTTCTTTATTCAAAGTACAAGTATTATATGTGAGTTATAGGGAAAACAATTATTTATGTTTATTTATAATTACAATTATATATTTATAAATAATAATAATACAAAATAATAATAAATAAAAAAAATTGGGGCATCACAGATAATGCTTTGCACCATAAATCAGGGGTTTTTTATTTGTATAATATATTATTTATTTTTTTCCTTTTATTTATAATTATCTTTCATTTCAATTAAAGGAAAAATTAATAATAAAATCCAAAGAAATTAATTAATTGATAGATGTTTTATCTTATAAAAAGTTGTTCTTATAATTTCAAGATGATAGAAATTGGGAATTAAACATTTTTTTTCTGTTTTTATCTTTTAAAAAATAAGTCCTACTTGTTTATCGATAAGTAAATAACTTCTTTTTTAATTAAGCCAGAAAAAAAAAATAATAATAAGTCACATCAAGTTTGGTTTGATAAAGTGCAAAAAAGATAACATTAGTTATTTTTTTTAACTTAGAGCAAAATATTTATTTTGCTGAAAATAAAAAATTAGATCCATATCAATAATAATTAAAATTATTTATATATTTTCGTTTAGTTTAATATCGATTTATTTCTAAAATAAAGTTATATCGGTAATGAACCAATTATTACATTTTATTTTGTGTTGGTAATAAAAAATAAATATAGTAAGGGAAATTTTTTTTCTCTCTTTTATTTGAGAGTAAATTAAAAAAAGTAACGAAGTTTCGGTGATAAAATTTAAAAAATAACAAGTAATAATATAACACGTGAAGAAGTACAGACATTCTTGCTGTTTCTTTCCTTTGTTCTCTTACGTGTTGACGTCCCATATCTCGGCGAGGAACGGAGGTATGTTCTTGTTTTTCAGTTTGAGTGAGAAGCACATTTCTGAGTTTTGATTTCCGAGAGTTCGTAGCTCGGTGAGCACCGAGAGAAGCTTGGCGAATATCGTCGGTGATTTTGGACGGACTCGGTTATCCACATAGGATTTTAACGCTTCGAGATATATCTCTTGGATCTTTTCTACCTTCCACGCTTCAAGCAGAGACGGTCTCTCTATAAATAAAACAATTTAGGGGTAAAAAATTAGTACAAAATTAAAAAAAAAATCCTCTTGATAATATACAAATTAATAATTTATAGCAGTTATATTTAGTACATATAGTAGAACCTCAATAACACGAAAACCTCAATTACAAGTAAAATTTTCATATCCCCTTGAGATTGGCACATAATGTTAAATTAAACTTTATAACACAACTTTTATTATCCAAACAACCTCAATAACACGGATTTTTTCCAATTCACAACGTAACTCAGAACCTCTATAACAAGTCATTTTGAGAAGTCAACCTCTATAACGCGACTCTATACAGGAATGGGTCAACCTTGAGCAAGTCTGGACTTGAAAACCCCACCCCACCCCGCCCCCAACATTTTATTAACCTCTATAACACGAATGATAGCCAAAATAACCTTGATAATGCAACACTCAACAAAAAGAGCAACTTGATAACATGACTGTTTCCCTAATCCCCTTGAGGCACTTCTTACCGAGGTTCTACTGTATACTTAGTCCATATATATTTCATTGATCATCTGACAAGAAAAATCCAATATACTATTACATGAATATGAAATATTTTAGACCCATACAATTGCTATAGGTAATTTCTCCCTGAATAATTGCAGGAAGGGGATCTGGTCACTTAACTTATCTACTCTATGTGATCATCAGTGTGAATAAATGCCACATCTCTGGGATTTCCACACAGAAGCTTTGTCGGTGATTAGACCAAGGTTTCAGATGGTGGTTGGCTACACCAGTCCCCTTGGTTAACTAGTTGTTATTAGTTATAAAAACTATAATGTTATACTAAAATGTAATAATAAATATAATCTGTTGTAATACAATGTAGGAGGTTCTAGGTCCGACCAGGTAACCCTTTACCAGAATTAATTATATTAATGGGGGTCAATACATGATTCCTAGATCCGTAGATGGTCTGCAACCCCTATCTGGTTTACAAGATTAGGCAGTGCTACTTCTATGGGTAGTTGCTCATATTAAGTGTGAACACTAATCAAAGTATAGGTCCAAGGAATCAAATGCTGACTACTAACATAAAAAGGGCGAATGTTAGCTAAACTAGGACTTAGTGTAGGGGAATAAGGTTTACATAGTAGGGTAACCTTACTTAATTTATAATAATATAGCTTTAATACTTTACTCTGTATACCTGAGAAAATAACAATGGCAGTGAGGAGAGCGTACTCCGCATTGTCGACTTTCATATTATACATTTGCCGACAGAACCTGAGCAAGTCTTCTACTACCTCCCCCATACCAGCCATCCTGTAGGAATCCCTGGTGTAAGGCTGGTTGTTAGCAAAGAGGATGGAGTCTGACGTTGCATCGTACCTTCGTGCCATTCTCAACATCATAACTTCACTACTACATGCCTGAAAATAAAAACAAACAAACATTTAATTTATATTATTATTATATAAGTTAGTTTTTGACGGAGGATTGACTGCTTCGCCATATTCACAAGTATGGAAATGAATTTAGATAGTTCCTGTAACTTTTTTGATTCTCCTCTCTCTTGCAATGGAAACTCATCAGCTCCATCACATTCAGACCAAATAAAAACTAAATCAGCATTAGCAGTCACTAATCAGCATTTTAGTCAAAAAGAAAATTAATATTAGATATCAGCAATCCAGGGAAAAGATAAAGAAATCTCAGCTGATGCCAAGAAACAGTTCAAAGAAAACACCAGCAAAGGAAAATTCTTTTGTGGCTATCTAGCACTATGGCAAAAAGGAACTATTGCTGTAATTAATAAAACTTAAAAGGAGGAGTAATTTATAAAGGTGGGTGTTAGGTTAGAGTTATACAAAATAACAAAATACTGGGCAGAGGTTTGGGTCAAAATAGACAATTGACAAAAAGGAAGCAAAAAATGGATTAGGATTAAAATTTAAGGTGAAGAAATCAGAGATGGAGGAGCTTTAAGGAGGAGATACACATGGCATCAAATTGGTGAAGTAGCTTAAATGCCAAAAGAGGGTATTTGCCTGTAATTGGCATACCAAGGATTTTTATTGTTTTTATCTGCTTGCTTACCAGCTACTGGCATGTCATTTAACATATCCACGTGCAAGTAGCTGGCATGTTTTTGTTCAAGCTACAAGCATTAGTATATCCGCCTTTAAATTCAACTAGAGTGTTTTATATACAGAGTAGAGATGGCTCCAAGAGAAGATAGAAGCAACTCTTTGCAGCACTGAAAGTTCTAAAGAAACTTGCCACATTGAAGTAGAGGGATCAGACTTTGACAAGTTTCAAAGTGAGACAAGCAGCTTAAGTGAATTTTATAATGATACTTATTTACTTATGTGGATCTATCAAGTGTCAAATCTACTAATTTGTTACACCTTTTTTTATGTAACTACACTATACTAGTCTACAATTAGAATAGATTTTGACAGAACCGGAAAATTGAAAATAGAGCCAATGAGAACTGGAGATTTTGACTTCCAGAAGCTCAGATGACACAATCTCGACCACTCATTGCATCTCTACTCAATTTAAATGTCTATTTTATCTCTAATCCATCTTTATTTCAATTTTCCTTGACTTTCCGAATCAATTCTAATTATGAAACTACAATAAGTTCAATTTTTTTGTTGCTACAGATTAATGCCAAAAGAATCTTCCACAATTTTCGGGTAAAAGTTAGATTTATCTTTTTTTGAGAATTTAGTCTCAACATTGTTTATAAAGACATCGATCTTCAACAAGAAATCTATATATTTTTTATAAAAGTTAAGACAAAAGGATTTTGAGTCGATTGGTTACCTTTAGAAGGGCTATTTGATCTTCTCTTTGTAATTTATCGAATCCGGGTAATCTTTTAGCAAACTCTACGATGAGTTGTACTGTCAGTATGGTGATTTCCGTTATGTGACGGAACTTCATGTCAGCTTCTTCCGTGTCAGTCGGAGTATTCTGAAATTATACAACGTAAATATATTAGAAATGTTTAATCTAGAGGAATGATTAGTAGGAACAAACTGCAGGAGGCTTTTTTAATATTAAATACTCTGCAGTATTGGACATGCCTCACTAGAGTGTAATACTAAAAATCAAGGAGGATGACCCCTCTAGTACTCTGCAGATTTGGTTATATATGCAGCAAATTCCATAAATAAACCAAATCGATACACTTACTATTCTTCTGATATCTTCTTCCGAAGGGTGTTCATATTCGTTCTGAAAGTAGACCAGCCTGTGAATAAGTTCCTCTTGTTCTGGGCTGACTGGTTTTACACCATTCTGATTTACTATTTTTACCTCCTCAGGCTGCAAAAACAAACAAATAAAAAATCAAAATTAGTATTTTTGTAACAGGAACATTAAATAATAAATAAGATCATTACTGTGGATACATATTAGATTCAGAATAAAACTCTAAATGAGAGGGAAAAGTTTTAATACTAAAACAGAGTATAAGAAACATAGGTAGTTGAAACTACTGTAGTAAACCTCTATCAATGTGATAGTGCCTTTACTTTTAGGGGAATAAAACGAGGATTCATTTATTTTCACTGACCCTAAAATTCTGGATGGACCCTAGCCTCTAGAACATTTACCAACTACATAAGTCTAGCCCTGGCAAACACTCCTCCAGTTCCTTATACCAAGAGTCTGTAGGTCCTTCTCAGTTTCATTCAACCACCTGCCCTTGGATTTCCTATCCAACTCAGGATAGGAAATCCTGCAGGGCTCTCCATTGGGGCATCCATGATTTCTCTTATATTTCTATTGTTTTTCATTCATAAAACATGGTCTAGTCACATCAACCAAATGCATTTTAAAAACTGAACAACGACACTCAAATTCATTAATTTCTTTATTATGGGAATTCTAAAAACTCTGATTACTTTTGGTAATCAAAGAATAATCAAGTTTAAAATTCCAGAAAGATAGTCTCAAGTTTTTTAAACTCTCTGTCCCGCATTCATGACTATATCTCTAATTCTTAAAAATATATATTTTTAGAACCTATTTTTCTTTATACTTATAGCATTTACACTCTTAAATGTGTTAAATTAACTAAAACTTCATTACAAACTGAATAAATTTAATTCATAAGCACTGCATAAATTTATCAACTAAGGTGGCTATGGTATCACACAAATTTATCAACTAAGGTGGCTATGGTATCACACCATGAGCATTTTTAACTTATTTTATTCATTGGGCACGATTAGTTAACAGAGCAATAAAAAAAGTTTATTGTAAAAAGGGGAATATCTCACAAAATCTACACTTTGAGAAAAACACAACACAATTGCCGAAATTTAAGGGAAAACGAAAAATGTTCTCCTTGATATTTATTATTTTTATTTGGCTGGTTTAACATTATAGGTACATATACCCGATTAGATTGAACAATCTGTTTCCATATTTAGCTATAAAAAAAAACGAGAAAAAATAATTTTTGACTGAATGGACACTTATATCCCCTTTTTACAATGATAAAATATAATTATGATAAATAATGAATATTAATAGTGTTAGTACATTTTTTATTGTTTTGATGACAGTTTTCTCATGTTGACTTACCCAAGACGTTAGGGTAAGGCTGCTCACCCCAGGAGGTTGTTCTGGTTCTGATTTTATAACTTCAGGTGAACCATTTGTCGTTGATACGTGTTTATCTTTATCTTTTTGCTGCTTTTTCTTTTCCTGTCTTTTAACAGCACATTGGTACTCAGGAACCACACCTGTAAAACATAAGAGAGTATATTATTATCTGCATAATAACAATAGATAGAACAGGGTATCTTCTTCATCATTAACATAACTAAAGTAGCACTATCTGGGTAGTGTGGGGGAACCCAATTTGTTTCTTGGATTCTTTTGTGCATATAAGTTAAGATATAATTATCGTTCAGTGTTCATTAATCATCGTTTATTATATCTCACTCCACAGCATTAATCCATTTTCAGTAATATACTGTTAAATTATAACATTTTAAAATTTGATCTAATTTTTATAATCACTCTTCTCCGACCAAGAACAGATAGCAACTTAGCATCGTTTAAAATCAGAAACTCTAAACTCTAGAGTATTACTGAAATTGGTACAGTCTGGTATTAATATTGTTTTTATTTTCTGAATGACACCTTTCAATGATAATTAATCAAAATAAAAAAACAAATTATAAGTGAATTTCTTGTGTGTCTATTTTATTAAAAACTGACAATACAAGACACAGAAACAAAATACTACCTCACTCCTCAGATTTTCCATAAAATCTTGGTCGGAGTTTAGTGAACTATAAAATTAAAAAATCGTTTAATAACCTGGTGTTCCAGTTACTAAAACACAATCTGATTTATTCAATGAATACTATATTTGAAACAAGCTTTACGACATCCAATACCTCAAATACTAAACAGTATTTTCACTGTTTCCTGATCAGGCAACACTATAAATTTGTATTTGAAAAAAGTAATAACAAACTCATTCAACAGTTTGTCTAGATTTTAAAGGACAAAATTCACCTTCACAGATATAACTATCTTTAACCAAGGAATAAATAACCAAAATAATAGGAATAAATTCCCAAATAATTCTATTCATTATGAACATAAAATAAATACGTAAATTCCAAAAACATTTGTTAGAAACAACTAATTTTTTTAATTTCATTTATTTTTTTTTTATGTTAGTCTTCAACATGATGTAGATATCCTATGCACCTTTCATGTCAATTTACTAATGTAACACACTATTCCTTCCATAATCAGCACTGATGATAGACCTTCATAAAAGCCAAAAACTGCACTAATAAATAGACAAGAATTATTTTACGTAAAGTTAGTTTTTTTTTTTAATTTCTACTACTTACAGATTTTTTTCTTTTTACGATTTTTTAATTAATTTTAAAACAATAAATAACTATTAATTGATGCTAAAACAGTTTCAACTTACATTCAGGTCTCATGCCCACAGAGAGGCACTTTTTAAGTCGACACTCCTGGCATTTACGCCGCATGTACATGTCAATTTCACAATTATTGCCATATTTGCACTGGTAAACGGCGTTCTTTGTTATACTCCGCCTGAAGAAGCCTTTGCACCCTTCGCATGTCAGCGCGTTATAATGATATCTAAAAAGAGAAAAAAATAATTTATTATTAAAAAGAAATTCTACGTTTATAGCTGTGTATTAGTTTTGGGTACATAAACAGACTGATTCATTTCGATAAATATGTTACATGATCATTTTTTGAGAAAAAAAAATAATAACTCACATAAATACTAATAAAAAAATAAAAAATGTAAGTTTAAATAAAGAATGAGATGTAAATAATAAGAGTATTAAAAGAAGATAAATCGTCAGCTGCTAAGTGTTGATCGTAAATCATATCTAGCTATATTTTATTCTTGACAGACTCAAGCAGCCAGCAACAATTTACTTCATACTGACAACAATAACAACTCTCAACGAAGGAAAAATTATTTGTTACATTTTTGTTATTGTTTCTTAAAAAACAAATCTAACTTTTTGTCGACCCTCAGTGGCGTACCAAGGCGGGTGCGTGGGGGGGCGGGCCGCCCCGGGTGCCACAAGTCTTAGGGGGTGTCATTGTGGTAGAAAGAAAAAAAACACCCCCCAAAATCGTTCTGAGGGGGTGACAAGGTAATATCCCGCCCCGGGTGCCACAAGACCTTGGTACGCCACTGTCGACCCTATTCTGATAAGAAGGTAGAAAATACACGTTTTTATAAGGATCTAGTGTTCAAATTTGCTACTCTAACAAAATTAAACTATGCAATATAAGTAATTTTGGTCAAATACTGAAAATATATGAAGGAAAAAATGGAGGAAGGAAGGTAACCTTACATTACATAAACAATAACAAACTTCCACAGGTGTAACCCAAGGATCTTATATAAAGGGGATGGAATGTTAAGAAGGGGTTTAAGGCAAAAAAAGTGAGATAGCATAGAGGTAAGAGAAATTGGAGAAAAAAATTATACTGCGCATGCTCCACGTCGTGGAGTCCACGACCTTTGAACTGGGACAAATTACCTTCTTTGTTTTTTTCAAGGTTTATTTTGAATCAGGTTATAAACTGATTATTAACTCTTAATTATAAATAATGCAAAACAAGTCACTACAAACTGCTAAATATAGTCCAAATATCAATCACAAATAGTCACAAACAGCACAAAATAAGAAATACACCGCGCAGGAGAATATAACACAAGGGAGAGTAATCTGTTGATCAAAGCAATCTGTTGATGGTTGATAACCTGCCACACGTTTCTTGGTAACCTATAACCAGGAGGAAGGTAATTTGTCCCATTGGAGCTCATATTTTGCATATCTCCATGGGGTCACTTTTTTGCCGCAACCCTCTATCCGCTTTATATAAGATCCTTGCTCTGACCAAAACAAAACTTTCCACAGGTATAACCCCGTTGTGAGGTTACCTTCCTATTCTTATTTCCAGCTCCCTGACTTTTTAATTAAGGTATCTAACGCTAGGCTTCTGTTGTCACCGCAACTACGATTACTTTCTCTATACTGGGAACCACCGGATCCTTTGAACTATCCCGCGTTTTTTACGCTCATTCGAATTTCAAGAAGTAGGAAGCTAAAATGTTATTTATTCGTTTGAAAACCAAAGTTTTCGGCGTTGACTACAATCTTTAGATACTTTTGAAAGGAGAACATGATCTTAGTAATTAAGGAAGGTACTTTGGTGCAGCAGCTACTGCAAACATGGGACTTACAACATTCTGCAGCTCGGCATTTTTATATTAACTGTTTATTTATTATAAAAATAGGTAAAGATGAGTAACTTTATAAAAGTCTAACAATTTTTTTTTAAAAGTGATTGGAAGAATTTCTTTTTTGTCTTCTTATAAAGAAACTTACACTTTGATAACAATTTGCTTTATTTGAAGGGCGACTCCGTATCGGGAATATATTTAATAAAATATTATAAATTTAGGTAATAACACCATAAACAAATAGATACTATACTCATGCCATCATACTTTGTTATTCTGACAGCTTAAGAAAATCGAAAAACGGGAGGGGAGCCAATGAGAGCTCAAGATTTTAGTAGGTAGTAAGTCGGGCCAACTGAACAAACAAAAATATCACTGAATAATCTTAAGATATTAGCCTAGTTTTATTTTTTTCCCCTCACACAGATTGGGCAGTCAGATTTACAAAGTATAATGGCAAGAGTATAGATCATCCGTTGGTAATCGCATCTTTGTCAATTATTTGTCCCAACGGACGTTTCGCTCCAACAAATGTTGGGGACATTTTCAGAATTTGAACATCGGGTGTAAAAGAAGTAAAAATAAGAACTGATTGACAATTGATAATAACTCCAGATAAGTGGTAACTAATGGGAGATCTATAACTTCGTTAATGTAACCAATTATTAAACGTATAGAGGTTAATTTTAAATTAAAGCCAATAAAGACAAAACAAACCAAATTACTTGTTTTATTCAAATTACTTGTTTTGTCCAAATTACTTGTTTTATTCAAATTACTTGTTTTGCTCAAATTACTTGTTTTGTCCAAATTACTTGTTTTGTCCGAATTACTTGTTTTGTCCAAATTACTTGTTTCGTCCAAATTACTTGTTTTGTCCAAATTACTTGTTTCGTCCAAATTACTTGTTTTGTCCAAATTACTTGTTTCGTCCAAATTACTTGTTTTGTTGATAGTTTATGTAAGAGTTTGATCTTGATGCTTACCCGGAGGCTCTGTCGCCACATACAAGACAGAGTTCCTCTTGCTGTCTCTGTTGCGGCCCCTTCTTCTTCTTGGAACCATCGCAGCTGTCTGCTGAATATCCGTTCAGCGAACCAACCGGCGACAAATCTTCCCTACCTGCAAATCAAAAACAAATAAACATTATTAATTCAGCAAATAATTATTAATAAATAATAAATATTAGCACATTTTATTAATATGTTAAAAATTACGGAACACAATGTGGAAGTTATATAAACTTTTGTTTCGATACTTAGTTCGACTAATATAATAATAACTAAGACTTTAGTAAACAAGAACAACTCTAGTTCTTCAAGTCAAAGAAGACTTCTTACTCTATTCAATCCACTACTTTGAGTCTAAATATTTCAAAGTGTTGGGTACATATAATTTTTTTTTATACATATTCTTTTAACGTATACCTTATTCTTAAACAGAGTCTTTAGTTGTGCTTTCGTTACATTTTATCCCTAATTTAATTCTTTATAGTGATATATTTTCTGTTTATGTCAAATTGAAACTTGAATTAAAATAAAAACACGTGCCTGAAAGTGTTACTAGAAGCTTGAATTGCACGACAAACTAAAAACAAAACTTTATGCAAAAAAAGTCAAGTTTACATTTACTACATGTATGTTGTATGTATCATTTATAGACAAGTTTACATCAACTAAATTGATGTATCATGTAATAGAAATATAAAATAATTGTAAATAAACAATTAAGAGTAAACGAGATGAAGTTCATGTGATTGCTTGTCAGTAGTTCTATTAACGGCCGCTTGTTGACAGTCATTTTGAATAGGTTAGCATAATTTGATAAGTCACTAATCTAGAAGACAGAGTAGCCAAATAAAAACAAAAGATGCTACGAAGAATGAATAGATTTAAGATTAACTGGTAGATAAGAGACATAGATGTCGATCGAAAACAATGACAGGAAAAGTAAAATTTAAATAACCTCTTAAGTCTCTGAAAAGGTTAGAAAATTAAAAAAACGAATCGGAATAGTTTAGTGGAGCAAGTTTGTGAAGCATGTGGCAACACTGGAACTGGTCTTAAGGAAGGAGGAGGGAGATTTTGCTCTCGGTATAGTTTTATATTAAAGCGAGTATGGGAAACAGGTTGGCGAGCCTGTCTACTCTGTACAAGGAGTCAAGGTCAGTTTCTTCTCGGACTCCCCACCACATCGGATACCAAACTGAGCCGACAGTTCTACCTTCTTCTTCCATAGTTCCATCGTTCCATCAGGAGATGATGGTGTAGGAGTAACCGAAAGAGTTACCTCCAAAACTAGTGCTATGAGATTCATAACTCCACGGTACAAAGATAGTAGAGCAGTTCCCTTTCTTCAGTACCACCTCCACCTTCCAATTCCTTGTTCCTTTCACTCAGGCATAAACAACAACTATCGATTATCTTTTCAGTCTCGATTCTTTAAAGATTTAAGTATCGATTGGAATCTGCGTAACATATTACCTTATTACCAATATCAATTAAAAGAATCCGTATTATTTTTTTAATTTTTAGTTTTAGCACAAACAGAAAAAAACTTAGCCAACATTATGTAAGTGGACGTAATCAAATATTTGAAAGATGTCAACACTGCAAGTGAGGTTTTTAAGGGTTATGCCAGACTTTTAATGACGTAAGATTAGATTTGAGATTATTGGTTTGTTCCAACAACATTTCAAACTAGTTCCAAACTGTACGACGCATGCGCATTAGCGAAAAACGATCAATTGTGGTCCATTGCGCATGCGCCTGACAGTTCCAAACCAGTGTGGTTGGAACAAACCTAATATGTCGTCTTTTACAGTATCAACGCAAAAATAATTTTATAAAAAAACAAAAAAATATTGCATTTTGTTTTACATTGATAATGTAATGGTCTTAAAAACTAAAAATTAAGTTCTACATTTGAAAAACATTGACTAGAACTAGCCTTGAGTACTGCAATTGGTAAACATTCATTGACTAGAACTAGCCTAGAGTTAAACATTGACTAGAACTAGACTTGAGTTCTGCATTTGATAAACATTGAACTAGACTTGAGTTCTAAATTTAGTAAACTTTGGACAAAAACTAGACTTGAGTTCTAAATTTAGTAAACATTGATTAGAACTAAACTTGAGTTCAAAAGTTAGTAAACATTGACTAGAACTAGCCTTGAGTTCTACATTTGATAAACATTGACTAGAACTAGACTTGAGTTCTAAATTTAGTAAACATAGATTAGAACTAGACTTGAGTTCAAAAGTTAGTAAACATTGATTAGAACTAGCCTTGAGTTCTACATTTGATAAACATTGACTAGAACTAGACTTGAGTTCTACATTTGATAAACATTGACTAGAACTAGACTTGAGTTCTAAATTTGGAAAACATTGACAAGACTCGAGATCTAAATTTATGTATCGATTAATTTAAAGTTCGATTTATTTTGCTAAATGAATGAAAAAAGGTATCGATAAGTTAAAAAGCAAGGAAGAAAGAAATAATGCTAAAACCTATTCTACCTTAGACTTCCTTTAGTTCCTATGCTATCCTCGTTAAAATTTATTACTCTTTCTTTATTAATTCTACTTCTAAGACTTATCCCATTATATTCTTTATATCTCTTTTATTTCCAACGTCTGTTTCTTTTATTAACATTCTCATACTATTTTTTTATAAAATATTTTCTTTTAACTATCTTTCAATTTTTCTTCTCAATTTTTTTCTTTATTACCAGCAATTATTATTTTTTATTTTTTTTCTATTAATTAAAGTATTTTTTTTTTTTTCATTCCACACTTTTCAGATTCTTTAATTTTATTTCCAATTATGGTTGCCACGTTTTATTTAATTCTCCTTTGCTTTGGAGCTTACCGAAGGTAACGAGAAGCTATGAGAATGTTCTGAAGAACGAATATTTTTGATGTCGCCGAATTTAAAAATTCCAAGATAGAAATCCGTTTCAGATAACAGAGAACATTTTTGGTACCGCGACTGTTCATCTGTTGGTTAGTCCAAAATTATTTTCCAATTTTTGGCGAACTAGCATATCCTAAAAACCTTTGTACTACCAAAAATATACAATAGTAAATTGAAATGAGTATAATTGGCAAATAAGACAAAATATAAAGACAACTATGTGAGTATTGATAGTGAATTAAGTAGAATTTGATGACAGCGAGGATTATTCAATTTTTAAAGATAACAATGTGACTATCAATGGTGAATTAAGCAGAATTTGATGACAGCGAGGATATCATTCAATTTTAAGAGATAACTTTGTGGATATCGATGGTGAATGAAGCAGACTTTGATGACAGCGAGGATCATTCAATTTCGAAAGAGAACTATGTAGATATCGATAGTGAATTAAGCAGAATGGGATGACAGCGAGGATCATTCAATTTTGAAAGATATCAATAGTGAATTAAGCAGAATGTCAGCGAGGACCATTCAATTTTGAAAGATAACTATGTAGATATCGATGGTGAATTAAGCAGAATTGGATGACAGCGACAGCGAGGATCATTCAATTTTGAGAGATAACTATGTGGATATCGATGGTAAATTCAGTAAAATTGCATGACAGCGAGAATCATTCAATTTTGAAAGATAACTATGAGGATATCGATGGTGAATTAAATCGAATATGAGGATAGTGCGACATTTCCTCACTTTTACAAACTATAATGAAAAGTGCATTTAAAATAAAATTGACTTTAACATTATGAACACTAATATACTGTAATGAATTATTACAAAAAAAAAGGTATAGTATTTTATCGTCTATAAAAACGCAAATTAAGTATAATTGGATGGAAGAATTACAGTGCAAAGACGTCTGTTTAGAGGTTTCTTAAAAACCGCAAGAAACGTATAAAAAGGAGAGGAAAAAAATAGCTGGTTATAGACTCTACATCAAGACATAGACAAACCGCAAACCTAATATCATACGAATTCTATTCGACGAACATGAAAATATTAAGTAAAACTAATTTACTAGTTTTTCAAATACTGAAAAAAGTACCTAGTACTCAGTAAACAGAATGCAGTAAACAGTACATCAAACTGCATGCAGTAAACAGTTAAGTTAAAGACAGTATCTACAAGATTGAAGAAGGTATCTAAAGTGGTATCTCATGCACTTTTCATCAGATTCAAGCAATTGAAGGATGCGGAAGGCCCATGGTTCAAATTCCGGCGCTGGAGTCTATTTTTCTCTGTCTGTCTCCCAGTGTTGATAATGATTATAATTTGATTATGAAGTTTAGTAGTATGAAAACTACCCAAAACTTAAGAAAAAAAGGATAAACATTTTATAATTATTCAATTTATAAGTTTTTGGAAGTATTCATACTACGGAACGTTTAAATTTTAATTTAAATCAAATTATAATTACCTACTATTTACAAAGGGAGACAGACAGAGAAAAATAGACTTCAACGCCGGGACTCGAACCGGACCTCCCGGTTCGGTTATGCTTAATTTTGCTGCTGTGAGTAGGTAGTAGATAAAAAAAAAAATCTGAAACGGATTTCTGCCTAGAGAAATTTTGTTTTCGGAGACAACAAAAAATAAAAAAAAAAATAAACTTTTATTGTTTATATCAGAATGATGAAAATATATCCGTTACCTTTGGGTAAGTTCAGAAGGACAAATCTGTTATCAATAATATACAGGTTAAAAAAGAATAAGAAAAGTTTAAATATTTTTTAGAATGTTATTTATTTTTTAAATTAAATTCCCTCCTCCCAGAAAGGAAGCTTCCGTTTTTTTTGCAGAAAATAAAACCGTTTGTTTCCGGTAGAAATGATTTGTGTAATTTTATTGTTCCTTTTTTTGCGCAAAGTATTGTTCGCTTATTCCACAGTAAAAAAAACACCTTTTTTTTTGTTTTGAATTTCTGTACTTCAAATATAAAACGCGACCTAGTTTTTTTCTTCCTATTTTAATTTGAATTGAAACTTTATCCCTTTTTTTTTAGATAAAATACTAGTTTTAAAGAATATCACGATTAAGTTTACTGTTTTTTTTTTTGTTTTTTTTAAGTTTTTAAAAATTAGTACTTTGACCTTTGACCGATATATTTTATATTATTATTTGTTTTTATTTTAACAGCATCGACTGCACTAATGTCATTTTCGGTACTTTTTATATTATAGATCTAATGAGTGCCCATAATCCTTAATACGTATTATCTTTTAAGATTAATTATTTATCTTAGTTAGATTTTAATTTTTTTATTTTCCTACCATATCTTATGTTTCACAAGATTACGTCATAGTTATCTAAAAACTTTAAAACTGTAAGTTACTATATTGTCTCCTGTTTTATTTTGTATCGTTATTTTTATCTATAATAAATGTTTAATCTAAAGTACCGTAACTTTAACATACTAAATCTCTAATTCTTATATTTATAAATCTATCGAGAAATGTGATTTTTCTTTTTTTTTTAGAATTATAAGATAGTGATAAAAAATAATTGGAAGAACGGGATGTTGTTATCTAGATATGATAATGCAAGATAGTCATAAAATCACGAAAATCTCTTAAAATTTGTAAATTACGCATGTTTGAATCATGCAGATAAATGTTCTTGGTAAAGTTTAAAAATAGTCGGCCAATTGGTGTGGCACATAGATTTTTCGAGTCCTATATTAATGGACAAATGGCCACATAAGTTATGTGAATTAAAAGTGTGGTTTATCGGACATATTTCAATTCTCAGGAGGGTCATATTTAATTCATATTTAGTAAACAAAATGTACAGCAACAACATAAATATACAGCAGACATTCATATTTATTTGGGTACTTTCGAGAAAACATTATTTTTCTTTAAAAATCGGTTAAGAGCGCGGACGGTTCAAATTACTCTGGTACAATATGCGGGTTACTTGCGATAAACTATAAAGGTTTCATACAAATGAGATAAGTACTTTTGAAGCTATAGGTGTAAATAAATGTATGTTTGTGCGCATGTGGAAGAAAAACAAATGGCGCATAAGGTTGAAACTCATATGGGACCAACAATGGGCTAATTATGACCTACCATCTACATTTCAATAAAATCGGAAGAGTAGTTGTTAAGATATGTTGGTTCGCAAAAACTGAACGATAGTCTGACAGATAGACACGGAATCAAAAATGTGTCCTGATATCTTAAACGCGGATTTCTGACTTGAATTTTTTTAAATCGCAGACCTAAAAGATTATCGTTTTTCGGAACGATCACATAGCTTCCGTTACCTTATTCGGTAAGCTCGGAAACACATCAAAACAATTTCAACAGAAAACGGGGGAAAAATGAAATAAGTTGGATAATAGGGTTTAAAAGCATTACATCATTAAATAGAAACAATATAGGACTAGATGAAGCTATGTGCCACACTAATTGGCAGAGTATTTTTCGCATATTCAGTTGAGTTCAATTTTACTTTTTAAGTTAAATAAAACTAAAAAGGGTTTTTTTTATAAGAGTTGCAGAAGATATGTCATAAATATTATATAATTTATAACAATAATATCGCTCAAGAAGATCTTAAGTCTATAATTAAAGATAATCATAATTAGAATAGGGTGTCAAATCAATAGTTCTTAATATAATAAATTAACCAAACTGATAACATCAATCTATATTTACCAGAGTAAGAGTAGTTGAAACAATCAGCTATTATTGTTATTTGCGCTTTTAATTAACACTTCAAACTATTATTATTACTTTAATTAAGTGATGTGGGAGAGGGAAGAAATCAATTAGATTCTCCTCAGACAAAAGACAAAGAGGAAAAAAAAAAAAAAAAAGTGTGAAGGGTCAATGTAATAAAAACATGATAAAAGTTCAAGTAAAAGAAAACAGGATCATCCAGGAACAAAAGGTAAAGGATGGGGATCTTTTAGAGGCGAAGAAAGGAGCATTTCGCTGGAAGTCGCGCGGCTAATTTATCGAGGAAAAGGATCCGAAAGGAGGGGGAGGAGTTGGCGCAATTAAAGGGATCCTTTTGTTGACTGGCGAGAGGGGTTCGTCGGTGGTTTTTAAATCGGTGGCGAGGAAGGATTCCTAGAGAGGAAAGGTGGTGGGAGAGGACACTGGAATCAGGAGGGTCCTCTAGGAAGTAACAATAGGATGATCCTCAAAGTCTCCAGGAGACGAACAGCAAGAAGAAAAAGAACAATCTAAGAACAAGAAGAAGGCAACAAGAAGATCGACAGAGCTGCTCTCCAAAGAACTGGCGGATATAATAAGAACTAACGCAAGGAGTTTAAAAAAAAAGAAAGAAGATGGAGGTGGCTTTAGCAAAAGAAACAACCTGTGTCCTTGAGCAGGTGCTTCAACCTCTGCCACTCACAGACGGCTTTAATAACAATGCTTCGTCTTACGTATATATACCAACCTCCCACTAAACCAGCCACTGACTTCTCCTTCGCCACTCACCGCTCGATATACCATTATAATCAAATAACACATTCCGCTTTACCAACATAAGGTGGCGTTACCAACATCCTCAAAGAAAAAAGAAACAATTAACGCAAAGCATGTGCCATTGTTGCCATTTTTACTTATAGGATTAACAACNATGATAAAAAATTAGGTTTAAAATGACTGTAACACTAATGCACACCAGCACTTGCACTTATTAAAGTACTTTACTTGTAATATTTAGCTGTTTAAATAAATCGATTAGCGCATCCTTTAAAAATTACCATAATTTAAAACATATCTTACTTCTTCGAAGATTTAATGATGCATACATTTTGCATACCCATATTTCATAGTATGTATTTAAATTTTGATTTTTAAAGGGACTTAACACGATTTAAATTAATGTGATACACTGATACACTGGTAATTCATTATGTTGTAGCGTTAACAAATTAAATGTACGAAGTGTTTTATTTATTTATTATTATTATTTTTTTTAAAAAATCAATATTTGGTGTTTATTTTAAGATAATGAAAATGCGCACGCCTTATCTATATACAGCGTTTATAAGAAAGTATAACTGTAAAATACAGAATTAAC
Source organism: Gerris buenoi (assembly GCA_001010745.2). Classification (NCBI taxonomy): domain Eukaryota; kingdom Metazoa; phylum Arthropoda; class Insecta; order Hemiptera; family Gerridae; genus Gerris; species Gerris buenoi. The sequence continues at coordinate 976,577 of KZ651074.1, read as the reverse complement.
TTTTATTTTAATTTCTATAGTTATTTTTGACGTCATTTAAAAACAAGCCGTCTTAAATATAATCTCATAACTCTTAAATAAATCTCATAACCATCTTAAAACCAACAGAAGTTATTAAAACATTTTTTTAGTACACCTTAGTTAATAACTAATGATTTAAGTATTTTAAACAAATACCTATAATTATATAATTAGACTTTAACGAAATGTAAAATAAAAAATTAAAAAATTAATTGAACCATCCACTTGTTAACAGCAACAAAAATAAATATACAGCAGACATTCAAATTTATTTTGGGCATTCTTTTATCCTAGGGTACTTTCGACAAAACATCTATTTTTCTTTAAAAATTCAGATAAGTAATTTTGAAGCTATAGGTGTAAATAAATGTATGTTTGTGCGCATGTGGAAGAGCAACAAATGGGCACAGAAGGTTGAAACTTATATGGGACCAACAATGGGCTAATTATGACCTACCATCTACATTTCAATAAAATCGGACGAGTTTAGTTTTTAAGATATGTTGGTTCGCAAAAATTGAGCGATGGACCGACAAATAGACAAGGAACCGAAAATGTTCCCTGATCTGAAACTGATTTCTGCCTTGAATTTTTTGAATTGCAGACCTACAAAATTATCGTTTTTCGGAACGATCACATAGCTTCCGTTACCTTCGGGAAGCTCGAAAGCAAATCAAAACAATTTCAACAGAAAACGGGGGGGGGGGAAATTAAGTAAATTGGATAATAGGTTTTAAAAGCATCAAATCATTAAATAAGAACAATATTAGGACTCGATGAAGCTATGTGCCACACTAACTGCCAGAGTATTTTTCGCATATTCAGTTGAGTTCATTTTTACTTTTTAAGTTGAAGAAACGTCTATAAGATTAGAGTTGGCACAACCAAAAGGCGGGAAAATTTTGAGGGAAACGATTTTATTGGTCCCCCATGTTGAATGCAACTTCAGAAAAANACATGAATATTACTAATACTTATTTTTCCCATAGGTTTATATTAGCAGTAACGATGATAGTGAAACAATAAATATGAAAATGAATTATTATTATTAACTGACAAGAATAAATTAGTTTTGATAATTAAAATACGTAAGAATTATTAGGATTATCCTGAGTTCTTTAGCCGAAGGAGACCAAGCATAAATTTAATAAAAACAAAATTTTAACTAAAAAAACTATTTTAATTAGACTATCATCAGTTTTAGTGAGTGCCAAAGAAACTCACATTAATTTCAATATATTAAATTAAAATGTTGGCATTGTTGGTGTAAACAACATAAATGTGTAAATAATTATGTAAATTATTATTTTAAAACCAACAAACCTATAGAAGTACCTACAGTTTAGGAAATTCTACTCGAGAAGGACCAATATTGTGTTGCTAGTTTTCTATAGTTAGTAAGAATAGCTATGGACGCTTAAAAACGTATTGATAACAATATTATCAATACCATATAAATTACTAAATATTTCATCAAATATTAGTTTTGTTTTTATGCCTTTGTATTAAAAAATAGTAGTACATACAAAATGTGTACTAATATTAAATATATTAACGAGTTAAGTTAACTAGCACAAAGGAAATAGTACATTTGCAAACCGAACGTAACAGTAGTACAAACAGCAAGAGGACAATGACCTGAAGAATAGTGGCGCTTAGGTTGTTTACTAATAATATATTAAGGGGTTCCTCAAGGTAAAACATTCGTCACACTATTGTTTATGATATAGTGGACTTCAGGTGACGTCATATTACCGTTTTCTAAAGGACATCGTGTGACAAATTCTAATCAAAATAATAAAGGATATTATGTTTTTTTTAAAAATCAATTGAATTTTGAGTGACATCATTTTTAAAAAATATTATTCACTAACTTTTATATAATATTGGATACTAACATATATAATTACATAAAACTCGTTTTAAAGTAGTTAATAATTTAGAGAACATTAGGTGATTATGTCATTATAGAGAATTAAGTGAAGTGTGGTTAGTATCATTAATAAATTATTTGGGAGTATTTCAAGGTAAAACTTGTGGACCAATATTATTCATAATATTATGGACATCCCATTCTAATTCGAAATAAAGAGACAATATTGAGTGGCGCCACTTATTCGTTCTAGTGTTCCGCCAATACAGACAGACATCGTATTTTGGACATGAAGGTACATCCTACTGTAATTCATAATGAAGAGAACATTATGTGACTTCACTTTTTTGGTTAAAGTGTTCCTTAAGGTATGAAATCATAGTTTATAATATTCTAGACATCAAGTGACATCAAATTCATAATTTCTCACTCAATTATTAACAATTATAATGACATCAAGTGAGATTAAAGTAGAATTCACAAATAAAGTGTGACATCACAACATAATTCATAACATTATGTCATATGTCATATGTAAGATGTTATAATTCATAATTTAAGGACACCAAGCGATGTCGCACTTCACCTAGTTACTAATATAAAGAACATCTCGAGTTTATACAATCCTAAAATGAAGAAATCAAATAAAGAACGTCTACTTCACTATTAAATCATTCTAACTGATTATGTTTTTTTTACTGGCAATATCATAAGGCCGTCAGTCCAACATGGCAACTCAAAATGACTCATACTAAAGCCCAGGAAAGAAGTCTTGACCGAGTTACCATTTAGTATTCTCAAAAAGTTCTTTCACCTTAAGTTGTTTCTTCCTAAAGAGGAATTCATAATTTAACTAAACTTTTGTGAACTTTTTTTTCATATACCTCATTAGAAATATAATCATGTCCATTTTATTGTCCACCATTAATATATTCTTTCTCTATACATTACTTTATTTCAAGTTCTTTTTGACGTTTTGTTTTTAGTTTTAATTGAAATTAATTGATGCTCAGCCACACAGACAGACATTGTTTGTCATAAAATGTCATAATGCAAAATAAAATACAATATACTATGCTAATCCGAGAAATGTATAAACAAAATTATAATGTTACTCATATGATTTTTTTTTTTTTTTTTTTTTTTTTTTTTTTTTACTATGTATATCTTTAATCCTTCTTTCTTTTTATATTCTTCTACTTGGTTCTTTTTTTTTTCATTTTCCTATTTCTACAATTTTTTCTTCATCTTTTCTTACTGTTTGACAATCTTCTTTATTTTGTTTCTTTACCTATTTTCTAAACCTCGTTAACCTAAAAATATTAAAAACAAAAATTAGAACAAAATAAAAAAAAACATTTGCCGTATTAATCGATAATTATAAATAATAAATGATCGTTCTCCAAATGTTTTTTTATATTTAAAACTAATTGATAACTCATCTATTTCCCTTATCAGCAGAAGTCAAAATAAAAGAAACAATAGTTTTTCTAGGAAAGAACTACCAAAAATAGATGATAACAGTTTATCTTAATTAGGAAGTATTTAAGAAACGGAGGGAAAAAATCGGTGGAAACCATAATATAATCCATTATAGCCATAAATGGGTCCTAAAATAATGATAAAAAATGAAATTATTCGAGCTCTAGCGGAGGTTAGTTGAACCACTTAAAAATACTACAAAATGTATACAAAGTTTGTTTATTTAGACTGAAATTTTGAAAATTAGTAGTAATAGTACATTGTATAAGATTAAGTTTCAGTCAATAGGAATATATATCTACAAACATTATAGAGCATAAAGGTTTTGAATAAAAATGGTTGATGTAATGACTCATTTTTAGATAAATCGCGTCTAAACTAAATCAAAAGATATCTAAAAACACTCAAATTCCTGAGAAAACACATACTTTTTTTTAAAAAAATGTGATGATTATTCATTTTTAATAAATATACAAAGGATTCCTATAAAGGATTTCTAAAGGAATGAAGATGTCATAAGAGAAAAAATAAATAAAAGGTCCTGCGATAATTTATCCCACCCACCTTTGAACACACATCTAATAACAAAAACATGTCCTGGGAAGGAGAGAGGAGTGGGGGTAAAGAAAGGATCCTGTCTCTTTAAGTACCTGACCCCATCCTTAATGTCCTACGTAGGCGTGCATCACACTCACATAATACGAATGTATGTATAAAGGACACAGACGAAAAGGACATTAGTGACCTTACTCACCTGTTTCTAGTTACCTATATACATCCCTCCATTCCTTTTATTATTTTTTTTTTTCATTTGTATCGTTCCTTATCCCTTTTTCTTACTATCCTATGCCTTAAGTCCTAAAGGGTTTTAGTTTTTAAATCCTTCTGTCCTTCTCTATCTTAAGAGTCCTTTTTATCCTTCGTCCTGTTTGACCTTGAATGTTTAAGGAATGTTTTTTTTTTTACCCTTCGTCTGTTTCTTTTTAAGGCCCTGACTCAGAAACGAAGTCCCTTTTTCTTTTACTTCTTTGAAGTTTACTTTCTATTTCAAGCCTATAGTCCCTTAAGTCATTTCTCTCTAATAAGTTCTTGAACTTATTTACTGTGGTTTTTTCTTAAAGTTTAAATGATTTTAATACTTATTAAAAAAATACATATAATTTTTAAGTTTTAGGTAGAATTCATACTACTAAATCAAATTATTATTATTATTAACAAAGGGAGACAGACGGAGAAAAATATACTCCAGCGCCGGGACTCGAACCACGGTCCTCTATATTTCCAGTATAGTTCTCTAACCAACTAAGCTACACTGAAAAATTATTTTCCTCAGTCATGATTTGATAAAACTTATTAAAAAATATATCGAATTTCAATAAGAATAGAACTATTTATAGTCTATAAAATACTAAGAAAATTTAATAACAAATACTTTTAAATAATTTAAATTTTAAGTCTTTGTTAGTCTTGACGTATGGATGCAAAAAGGAGATTATATCTAAATCAACTCTTACCGCGAGGCCAAGCAACGTGATAAGTTTAACTTAATCATGCAAACACCAAGGCAGGGGCTTAATCAAGTATACCAACTTTGGAATACTAATTAAGTATTCCGGCTTAGTATCTTATCTTCTCTTGGTTACAAACCTTGTTTATTATAGCACTAACGCTCTAACTGCCTAAAGCTTTTGATCTTATATTTACTTTTACGTTTATATAAAAGCAATATGAAATTCCGCATGTTCCTTCAAATAACATTTGTTCGAAAATTAATAATTAACAAACATGGAGTAATATTAAATTCGAAACTTATTACAGGTTTACCAACATTGGACGATGTAGATTATATTACTAATTATTTTTAGATCTGGAGTTAGTCTATCCCACGGAGATTAATATGGAACTAACTTATAGTTAATAAAACAACTAACACTCAAACATTACCAAGTAAACACAACGAAGTTAATAAAACAGCTAACTCACACATTAACAAAGTTAATAAAACAAAAATCAATCATTTAAATACTATAAGAGCAAATATTGAAATATATAGTCAGGTTTAGATGAATTTAAATCCTTTAATTAATTTTATTATTATTTTAGTCGTTATGACATTATTTTGTACTCTATGTAGGAAAGGTGTACCTATATATCACTATTGAAATGATAGTTTGTTTGGTGTTATTGTTATCATTGCGTTATGTTTTTGAGGCTAAATATATGTAGTTATTATTATATTATATTGGTGTATTATTATACTGAGGACCACGGACAACACAGAAAATAATTTTAAATAATAAACTTAAGTTGTTTCTCCATGTTATAAATAATACTTATTAATTCTATCAAAGAAGCTTTCAATCTTAATAAGACCTTCATCAGTGCCGATTACATGAAATAACTAGGGCTACATTAAAACAAATGAATAAGAGGTAAGAAAGACATCAAATTTAGTTAATAAGAGATCTACTGATATGATGATCTCTATAGACTATAGACACTATATGGACGCTATTTTGACAATAATATTATCTATAGTGTGTCCCAAACGAGAGTTAGTGCGTTGACAGCGCGGGAAATCGAGGGACACACAGACTGGCCAACCTCTGAGGGAAAAAATAAAGCCACTACATTCACCTTCTTATATGGTTATCCAGAGGGCAAATCTTGAGCTTTCATTGGCTCCCCATCCCATTTGCTAGTTCTTCCTGCGCTGACAACGCATTAACTCTTGTTTGGCACAGACTTTAGACACTGTATAATCACTACTCTGACACTGATCATATATTAATATAACTCTAGTTCTTCCATAATAGAAACTGATAATAGAAGCTTGAAAGCTGATTCGTTAAATCAATTGATCTAGATATTGCGGAGGAGAACACTATAAAGATTTTGTAAATCACAGTAATTATTACAGCGATCATTCTAAAGGAAGTTGCTGACAGTTATTTGCAAAAGTTGATGAGAGTGAATGAGCTCTGTAATGAGTTCGAAACGTTGGGAATCACAAAATCTCTGACGCAATCTATGGATTAATTATACTCAGACCGCGAAAACTTACGCTATAAAATTAATTAATACTTAAAAATCTTAGATATTTGTTCACTAATTATATTTAAGTTAAATTTCCGCATTTATTTCAGAATGTTCAAAAGTGTTAAGGATATTAATTAAGTATAAAGAAAAAATAATTGCAATAAATACAAATCGAACTATTTAGGTATATTAAATCAAACAAAAGTAAAGGTTTACCTAGAAAAATGTTTTATTAAAAGCATAATAAATGTAGTTGAAAACGAAAGATTAGTTTTACTTTTTTTTTCGTCTTCACTTGTATATTTCGAGCAAAGCAAAAGAATGGGAAAAAAATAAAAGCAAAAATAATAAAAAGCGAGGTAAACGAAGCGAAGCATAAAACCATAAAATGTAATCATAAGAGATATTAGACCAAAGGAAAAAAAAGATAAAAACATAGTTAAGGATGATAAGGGAAAAAAAACAAAAAGGAATAATGAAGCATCCAAAGAGACGTGGAAGTTGATGAGCAAAACAAAATAAAAAATAAAAAAAATAATAAGAGAAGGAAGAGTGGATGAAGAAAAACTAGATGAAGAAGTCTTGTGGTGGGGGCGTTGAGCTATTGCAGGATGGTGATGGGATGCGGCAACGAGTCTACAGTCGAGAGAAACAGTCAGCGATGCGTGAAGGTCAGAACGGCTGGAGCAGAACAGAAGCTGCGCGAACTATAATACACTACGACTAACCGAGGAGCAACCGCAGAGCCTTGTGGAACACCCCGGGTAGTGTGCGGTGAGGGCGAACAAACTCGCTTGACGTACACGCGACCGGCAAAGTATGGTGAACGACTTCTTAAATAACTCACTTTAAATTGACGTTTAAGGATTTATCATGTTGTAGTTCCCAGAGATATGGTTATAGGCTCATGATGACACCAAATACTAAAGCCTAAACCCTAAATTCTTGGAAATATGACCATACTGGTTTTGAGGTGGTTTAGAGGTGGTTAGAGGTGGGTTTAGAGGTAGTTAGACGTTTAAGGGTTCTTTCATGTTGTAGGTCCCAGAGACATGGTTTTAGGCACATTATGCCACCAAATACTAAAGCACTAAATCCTAAATTCTAGGAAATATGTCCAAAACAGGTTTTGAGGATGCTAAAAAAGATATATTGGTGTATCAAATCATGCTATATCGTCTGGGATATGGAAACTGGAGTCCATCCCAACTCTGGCAGGAAGGCCATAAAGTTCGTTATTCACCTAATTTCACGATAAAAATAAGTGACGTGGTTTAAGTGAAATAGAATCCGGGTACGAATGCCAATTTTACAGTTAATACAGCTAATGGAGCGATACGCAACCCTGTGTCAAATGTTACATATCTATATCTATAGATGTACATGTACAAATCCTTTGGTTGGCTTAAGCCCTACACGGGGTACCACACCCCAAGTGATGATGATGAATGATGAAATAGTTTCAATAAAAATATGTATTAATGATTACAATATATACAAGATTTCAATGATTACAACATTTTCAAAAGACTTACAAACTACATAGTACTCATAGTAAATAATTAACATAATTCTCAATAAATCGAAAAAAATTATAGAATCAGTAAAATAAATAACAATTTCTGAATGTTTAAAAGATAGGAAAATGTTACATAAAGAAGTACTTGCTTCAAAATTACAGTGATGACGCAAGAGGTGAAATTATTATATGAAATAGATTTCCGTTTAAACATTAATGAAACTTAATTCGAAAAATTAAGATGATAAGTTTTTAAAGATTTTTTTAGTAATAGGCGTTATGATTTTATTTTTACGTAATTAATTATTTACAAAAGAAATACCAGAGAACTTAATTTTTTCAATAATGTTCCACAAAAAGCAAATTACAATAAAATGTTTACTTTTTTCATTAATTGTTGCAATAAGCAACATTAACAGTAACAATAAAACCAAACAGAATTTTACACATAAATAAAAATCACAATCTACATTATTATGTAAATCACATAATTACCAACAATGCAAGTTACATAAAAGCTGCTTGTTCGAATGCATATTTAGAGAATGTTTTATATTTCAAACACTATACGTTTCTTTAGATACTTTCAATTTTTTCAGGGTTCGAAAAATTGAAAAGAGAAATATACTTTTTTTAAAGATTCAAAAGGACGAACCAACTTATTCATTTTAAATATTTTTTACTCGAGTTCCTCGTTATTTTTTTCAAAATAATTTGTTTGAATATTATTACGGAGTTCACTCTTTTGGAAAGGGACAAAAAGAGATAACAAAAGGCTTAGAGGTACAACTACAACAAAAAAAGAAAAATTATAAATGTATAAGAAACCGAACAAAGAAAAACGTCTATGATAATATTATGGTACCTCTGAAAGACTTAAGGTACATCCAAGGACGAAACAATTTTATGTACCTTTTCGAACCTAGCTGGTGTACCCTTGAGAGAAATCCCTAAGGTTGTTAAATATTAGATAGGCTGGGAGTGTATCTAGGAGTTAAGGAACCAAGACCCCACGTGGGACTCTTCTATCCTGCACGTGCAAGTCATATGACCTTGACTCTTTATACACGTGTATGGAAAGCTCTTCCCCTACTCTTTACTCTACTATCTACTCCTGTTTGTCTGGTAAAAGGTGGTACATAGGTAGGCATCGGGAGCTAAACACAAAAACAGGCGTCGTATCTATTTCACTTTCAGTAACTGATACCTTACTGATACAATAATGAAACCGCTGCAAACTTACTGATTCTGTTTATTGACATCATTTTTTTAATATATATATTTTTTTTTAACTTAAAAACGCCTGTTCAGCTAAACTTTCACAAGCACATATACTGAGTACATTACTGATGCAATAATGAAACAAATAAAAAAAAATTCTGAAACTGATTTTTTTTTTTTTACTTTTTATTTTTTTATTATTTTATTTTACTATTATTTTGTTTTTATAAATAAAGTTCACACAATCACACAAACTGATTACTTAGTTTTTTTACTGATGAGATACTTGATTTATATCTATTTATAAAATCACCACATTATATTCTATTTAATAGAATTACAACACTAATAATAAATTGAATAATTTATTATAGCATAGGTTATAACTTTTCAAAATCATATGATCTTAAAATATACATAATTTTACAAGAATCATATTATACCCATTAATATATTTTATAACTGAAAACTAACTGATACCAAATGAAACCCTAACATATTAATACCGGTTTGATGTCCCACTCGATTATTTTAATTTTAAAATTTTAAATTACTAATTATATATTCATTTGAAATCATCAAGTGTTACTGTTCATTTAAGTTTACAAATAACATAACCACAATATTATACCGATTATAATCTCGATTATTACTCCTCTAGTAATAATTAACCAAACAAAACTAATTCCTACCTAACTGCATTAAAATCATCTTAGATATTAATCATCTGACAAAAACTAATCTTGTGTAACGTTCATATTAAGTTTACAAAGGACCATAATAAACCTATTATAATCTATTGTAATCATAACCAAACAAAACTAATTCTTATTTGACTGCATTAACTTAAAACTTAACAAATTTAACTATGGCTTCTCCTTATCTATGTCGTTAAGGTTAAAGATAGTGGCCTTAGCTTTAGATCTGAGGTTCGAGGAACTCATTCTTTTTAAGGCTCGAGGCAAGACTCATTATATTATCTGTCTTCTCAGGTACTCCTTTAGATTGTTACTCCCCTATGTTTTTTTTAAAATATAAATGATTGACTAAATAACTATAAAGACAAAGAGATGATTAGTCTAATGTTCTTTAGGACAAAAAATATCACACTTCTCTTTTTATACGGGGAGTAACAGTCAAAAGAAGAACTTTCCGTACACCTTCTTTTGATGGTTACTCCCCTCTGTTTTCTTTATAAGGATCTCTATAATCAGGGGTATCCAACTCCAGTATTCTAGAGGTGTAAGAGCACTAGCGCTCCACGGGAAGATGGTGGTTAAAATTGTAAACTACTTATGATCTTTTGACATTTATACTAATATTGTAAATAAACAATCAAAATAAATAACAGCCTCGGTGGCCGAATGAGATGCGCGATCGCCTATAATGCGAAATTTCCCGGGTTCGACTCCAGGAAAATGACCAAATAATTTATTCATTTATTTCTTTGAATTAAAAAGCTCGAAATCTTTTGAATGGTGTAAAAGATTTAGTTACAATATTAACCGCACCTTCCCGTTGAGCGCTAGTAGTCTAACACAGGTAGATAAAAAGGGGAGTTGGAAATCTTTCCGTTTAAGGATTCTATGATCGCTGTCTATAATCATGTCATTATACTTTGTTATTATGACAGCGCGGGAAAATCGAAAAAAAGGGAGGGGAGCCAATAAGTGCTCGAGATTTTGGCGGGTAGTAGGTAGGGCCAACTAGGCAAACAAAAATGTCACTGGATAATCTTAAGAGTACTACCAAACATTTTTAATTTTTCATTTCTACAGGTTGGTCAATCTGAGCTGTCATATTTTTACAAAGTATAAGCACATATAATCATAATTATAATATATCAAGTCTATATATTAATAAATTGACTAAATACTAACAAATTACCTTAAAAAATGAGAAATAATTTATACTTGACCAATAATGTATTTATTATTGCATACAAATGAAGTAATATGAATCTTTAAGTAAACTGCGATAAAGAAATAAGTAATATAACATTTTTATAAAAATAATTATAATACCAATTTTTAATACACGTAGGATTGTACTATTTTTATCTTCTCAAATAATATTTAATTGGCAGGTAATTAGGCATAATGTAAAAGCCCGCATAGTTCTTAAAGAGCAGCTGGAACTATGGAAAAAGTTGGCAGGGATCAGCGTCTATAGTTTTAACACCTGTCCTAAAGTTAACGTAATACTTCAAGGGCGCCAACATAACCACAATAAATTACACTACCATCAGCTTATAAAAAAATTATAATTATTTTTTTTAACAAGGTACTATTTATTTTACAAGTCATAAAGCGTATTAAAATTTAACACAATCTAATTCCTACAAGCTGTATAATTATATTATATTATTTATTATTATATTATTATTATTATATTATTAATTTATTATAATTAATTTACATTAATCAAATAAAATAATTATTTTGAAAATTTTATTTGTATACTAATGTACAATTAAATGATATTCAGATATTAATAAATGATAAGTGCAATATTTTTTTCTAAAGAATATTTAAAAAGGTAAAACAATGGATAACGAATTGGTTTAAGAAGGAATAGTATTTAAATAAAACTGAAATTTTTATTTTTGATAGCAAAAGATTACAGCTTATAAAATAGTGCATTACGCGTAGAGTGCGGAAAGTGGCATTTTGCATGCGAGTACCTATGGAGTTTGCACCCGAGCGACAGCGAGGGTAGTTAAACCACACGAGCAATGCAAAATGCCGTTTTCGCAAGAGTTGAGTACCTACCGTACTTTATATACGATTGTTAGATTTTAATAATTAATACATCAAAAAATAATAAACTTCCTGTATGTAAATTACTCTTTATAGATAAAGATGACATTAATTCATTAGTTGTATTTTGTGCCGAATTAATTATTTCGGGAGGCGTATTATTCTCCTTATTTTCGTCATAATCACTTAAATCGCACGCATTGATTTTCATAAAAAATCTATATAAACAGTTCCTTTTATTAAAAAAACATGAAATCAGTTTTGATAAATGTAAACAAACTCACTAATCGTGCGAAAATTTTAAGAATTATTCTTCTTTACCGTCCTAGAGCGGTAAAGAAGAGGAATTCTTCACATTTATGAGAAATACATTGCGCGCATGCGCAATGAATACACGTACGTAAAGAATCACTTTCCACATATCTAAACAGAGATACAATGTTTATATTACGTATCAATCGTAGATAAAGGTACATTACATATATTTAAAACTAATTTGTCGTTATAATATTGGTTTTGAGGTTTTTGGGCAACACTGATAAGATTTTTTTTTTTTAAAAAAGACAAAATTAGACTGACATGGTAACACTGTTTTTAAAACGTTACAATGTCAAACTAAGTTCAAAGACATATGAAATTAAAACATCGTTAATTTGGGATTTTTTTCGTTCAACTGTTAATAAAAAAAGAAACTATACCAAGATTGGTATTGATTATAATTGCCGGTTCTATGATATCGATTGATAGAATAATAATTACTTTATCTATTTACATACGGTTTTTAATTACAGCTTTTTTTTCGTAAAGTTCTCGTCTTAGTATTTAAGTATTTTAACCTTGATGATTAAAAAGTATTTATCCTAATTATATAATGATTCTAATTTCTTGACATCTAGTATGTCAAAATGTAATAGGGTGATAACCTTACAATATTTTAACGAAAAAAAAAAAAAAACATAGTAACAGTGATTTTCTAATGAATACTGAAAACCTAAATTTTAAGAAGTATTATAATTTAAGCAGCAGAAGTTTACGTTCCAGATTACTCTAATGAACTAAGGGCAACATTAAATTATGCGTCTTCTTTTTCAATGAAGGCAATTTAGGGGAACTTATTGTAATAAATGTACACTTCTATATTAGTGGAACGATTAACTTAGTTTTACAAATCATAATTCAAAGATTGACAAATTATGTCATTCCAATTAATCATTATATTATGACTATGTCACACTTATTATGAATAGTTATTTGTTATAATTATTTAAAAAATTGCTCAAGACTTAAGGTAATATTTTTTAAATTAATCTACATAAAATTAACTAAATTTAAAATAGCTAATGGGGTTGATACTATTTTACTGTTAATGCTTAGCTAATTTAAATTTTGTTAATTTTACACAGAATCATTTTTAAATAATTGCAAAATTAAAATAACTTATTATATACTACGTTTTAAATTTTCTGTCATAAATCATAAATTTGAAACCTGTCAAAATGAAGATTGTAAATATGGGACAAATAAAAAATATTATAATAACTTGCGGGTTTTTTCCGAACTAACTTTCCATACAGCACAATTAGCTGAAAACGAATTAAATTTTGCTGAAAGATAAAAGTATTAAAATAATGCATTGTCATCATGTTCTGAGCTATTCTAAAAATTTCAAATGTCTAGCTCCTCAGGAACTTAGTTAAAAATCGATTGCAAGATTTTTACTGGACAAACAAACAAGAAAGCAAGCTAATAAAAACGTAGTAAAATAAAAAAATAATAATATAAATTATATAAAAAATAAATAAACAAAAATACATTGCTGTAGACACTTCTTTGATGTATGTTTATTTTAGTGCATTATTATTAAGAGTTTATTTAATTAAAACTGCTTCAACATTTTGTATTTTATACAGCTTGTTATTAACTTGTTATTAATGGTTTAGCCTCCAAAGTTTATTTTAAAAAAGATGATAAATCAGTAAAAAAAAAGGCGGAGCGGAAGAAAAGGCAAAGTCAGAGGCGGATGAAGAGAAGAGAGAGGACACTGAAAGGGAAAACTGCAGCCACTGACTTGGACTGAGAGAGTTCTGAAAGTGACTCGGGGTCTCTCCTTTCCAACTCCTTCGCCACTGGATCGTGGAATGTACCAGGGGATGCAGGTCAAACTACTTGTGCCAAACTGACACTTCCCTGTAGGTCCTTGAACCACTTCCTAGTCAGAACTTCCTTGGAAACCAGTGGCGAACCACTGCTAAACAATTTACATGCATAGTACCATAATTTGCAAATTTCGGTGAATGACATTTTTTTATCCTTAAACTTTTTCCATTTTATGAGAATTTATATTCTTTACCTTAGAACNAATATTTTTTCCCTTTAAATTAATATTTTTCCCCCCCCATTTTTTAAAAAATACTAAGAATGAGATGTTCCAAGGTTTTCATATTTAATTTTTTTTATCTTCGTGCGGTGATCTACCAAAGGGACATGTTAACTTTTTTTCCATATAGTTAACAATATGGAGAGAAAAAATGACGAAAGATGTATACGATAAAAAAAAACATGGAAAGAAAATGGCAGGTTGATACGGGTCCTTTAGCAAACAATTTCGCACGCTATATGGACAGACAAGACATACAAGAAAATACAAAGTAGCAGAAGTTCAATTATAAGCAAGCGAAATACAATCATGCAGCCGGCATGTCATTTACCTGCATGGCTCGTTTAACTTAAAGGTAAAAACCTCATGTTGTGAAATTACTTGCCATTAAAAAACTTAAGAGCTTGTTGCAAAAAAATTTATGATTATTGCCTTCCATGATGGCACATGTAGAAATAGTAATATTAGTAGATATTTATAATAAAAAGTAAATATTACTACTGTATTAGAAATAGTGTCAGAAATTATAAAGGAATGAACAAAATAATCTGAGGGGATAAAAGCATTAAGCAGAGAAGATTGAAGAGAACAAATGTATAACTTTAAACAATTGTTTTTGACATAAATCAAATAATAATATGATTCTTACGACATTGCATAATATTGTTCTTGAAAAAGCAATTTTCAGCAAAGTTCACAATTCATGGCTTCCTATTGTTAATAATCGGTCTATACAAATCGTACAAGTTTTAAATTTTGTACAAATGTTATTTAGAATGATTATATACATTAACTATATGTATATATATTAATAAGAATGTGGTTTGTTGACTGTGAACTTAATGAAAATTAAGGATATCGAGAATCAGTCAAAAATAAAAATTGAGGATAGCTAGAATCAGTCAAAAGTCAACATCGTAATTGAGGACAGCGAGAATCAGTAAAAATTTAAAATTGAGGATAGCGAGGATCAGTCAAAAATCTAAATTGATGATATCTAGGAGCAGTCAAAAATAAAAATTGAGGATAGCTAGGATTAGTCCCAACATTTTGGGGGAAAATATGTCAATCCCACATATTGTTGTTAAAGATGTTTAGAGAAATTTATGGATATTACGTGGTCTTAAAGGACTGATACTTCATCTGTTTTGTCCAAGAATGAAAATAATGAGGATTAACTAACTGCTCAACACTCGTAAGCAATTTATTACCTCTGAATTTGACACGTGCACAATTGGCTGATACTTATAATTTAATAACTGCATAGTTTAAGAATGTACGTATACAGGATTAACTGGTTGACAAATAATAATTCAACTCCTGAATTTGTCACGTAATGGACTCACACCTAACAATTTACTGTCACCTTGATGATTAAGATGATACCTTATCTATTTGTTTGAATCTTACAAAAATAGCTGAGCACTAAATGGAAAAATTCCAATGCAGAACCGGTTATAAACAGATAAAATATGTTGTGACGAAATTTAACAAAATAATATTATCCAAGGGTGCCAATATTTTGTTGACAACAAAAGAAATAAACGCCTAATTGTACCCAATTGATCATAGTGCATCTTGTGAAATTTACAACATCGCAATTAACTCGGAAGTTATCATTTAAGTACATAAGACATTCGCTTTTTTGTTAGGTGAAAGTATACTTATTGTAACAAGCAAAAGTTAAAGTGCTTTTTTAAAATCCCAACTCCTGAGAAAATGATCGATTATATAAGTTTATTACAATAGATATAAATTGCGTCGCACGGAATAAGTCGCAGTGGGTACCAGGGGAGCTGAGTCGGACTGTTAGAATGTCTTTAAGAGTTTCAGTTCCGAGCTGGAAGGTTATGTATTTATAAGCTTTCAGATTTCAAGGACATTTCAGGACGTTTACCTCAAGAAAAACACCTCATTTACCTGAAAAACACTTCTATCCTCTCTTATCTATTCTAAACAAAATATATATATATATATATTGTACATACATGTACTGGAGATTTTTTTTCACTGTATCTATACACATGATTAACATGCAGACAGACGAAACAACAGGTAAATCAGACATATTAATTAGTAATTAGTCAAACCAACCATAACTAACTCCTACCTACCAAAAAGAAAAATGATTCTATTCGAGTCTTAAATATAATTGATTCATCAAAAAAAAATTCTATAAGTGGTATATTTTTTTTTTTCTTTTGTTTTTAAACAGTAAAAATATATAAATTTCAATTTAAAAGAAGACAGCAAAATAAAAACCCGACACTGGGAATCGAACACAGATCCTTGGATTCAGCCCCCAATGCGTTATGTAACAATATAATAGTGAAATACATATTAGAGCCAATAAAAATATAGATACTAGTAGCATGGTAACTAAGCTAGAACCAAAAAACACTAATACTAAACACAAAAGGTAAAAAAAACACACACACACTAATCTGGCTTCGATTCCAAAGTATTATGTTGCAAAGTTGAAATATTTTAAAAGGGTTAATAAAAAAAAGACAAACTCGTTTAAACATAGTTAAATATAGACCACATAGGATACTATTACTAGAAGATGGTATCACCCCTTTATTTTGTCAAATAGACTCGCTCATATAGAGCACGCGCGTTTCACGATAGGATCTTTTTAACTATTTTTTCGATTGTATTTAGTTAGTGTATTCATTATGTAAGTACATATATATTATTTATAATTTTTTTTTTTACTACGTTTTTATTAGCTTGCTTTCTTGTTTGTTTGTTTGTTTGTCCAGTACAAATTTTGAAATCGATATCTAACTACCCCAGTAGCTAGACATTTGAAACTTTTAGAATAGCTTAGAACACGATGTCAATGCATTATTTTAATACTTTTAGCCATATTTCAGCAAAATTAAATTCGTTTTAAGCAAATTGTGCTGTATGGAAAGTTAGTTCGGAAAAAATCCGCAAGTTATTTTATTTGTTTGCCAGGTTTCAAATTTATGATTAGGACAGAAAATTTAAAAACGTAGTATATAAAAAGTTATTTTTATCTTTTAATTATTATGTCCTTATAACTTTTGAATGAGGGGAGGTAGCGTGAATTAGGCATTTCAATATTATTAAAGCTAAAGAAAAAAAGTTGCATTTGTAAGGCCATTCCTAACACTNGTACAATTTTTTTTTTTTTTTTTTTATCATTTGGCATTAAAAAATAATTATAACCCTAAGTTTTTACCCTTTCACCACCTACCCCCATTTGTTAATAGCGATATTAGTACTGTAATAATCTTCAACTCTTAGTTTTATAGCCCCCATTTTATATATATAGTTATGTGTGTGTGTGTGTGTGTGTGTACATAAATATGTATATAAAAGGGAGATGTAAGGTTTCAATGTGGGTTATAATTCAAAGAAGTTGAAGGGAGATTAAGGTTACGGTTCCGTTATATTGTAGCCAAGAGATTCATGGAAAAGTACCTTTGTAATGTGAAAGGTACAGTCTTAAGGGTACTAAGTACCCTTCCCTACCCTCGTCTAGACTTGTACCTGTACCCTTCTACCTGAGATTAATATCCTAGACGAAGGGTACCCCTTTTGTTAACTTCTAACCAATAAGTACAGCTATATATACATATGTATATAAATGAAAAGACATTTTCTTGGTTTCAAGAAATAAAAGAAATAGTAAAAACCCCCCCTTAAAGTTTGGTTTACGTCGCGTTACTTTCTATAACAACAGAGAGAAAAAAAAGTGAAGGTGTTTCTGGAATGTAGTTTTAGAATTTTTAGAACCCAAAGTTATCTAGGTCAGAATTACTTTTAACTAGTAAGGTAATAACAGTAATTAGGTAATTAGGAGTTTATGTACTGTATACTAAACAGAACTCAACTAAACACGTCATTTAAAAGTAAGTTATTTGAACATAATATGTGTAGCATTTTCTTCTTATTACTACCATCAATGAAACTAAGAGGGTATTTAGAATTATTGATAATTGCGTTACAATTAAAGGGACCACGTGTGTCTTTNGGATCATCAGTGATCAAATAATTACAAAAGAACACAAAGTGCATTTAGTAAAGGTAAGTTACTTATTTGATTATTGTTATACTCAAAAATGGTAAAAATCTACCAAATTAATTGTACCAACTATTAGAGTAATAAAAATGAGACCACTATGAACTATTTACTGTAATACATAAATACACAATGAATACAATGCTTAATATTGCTCTGTATTCATATATAAAATATTATTTACTAAAGTATTTGAGAATGAAAAAAGATGTAAATATTTACATAAAATTCTTACGTAACGGAGTCCAACGGCCGTAATTTTAACACACTTAACGATCGAAGCGCTTTATATCAAATCATAAAATAATTAAGCATGTCTCAATATTTATTTAATTATAATAATTATTATTCCTTGTTTTGTCTAAAGTGACTTTAGTACAGTTTGAAAATGTTTTCTTTGATTTATCATAATATCTTACCTAATGGTGTTATAAAATATTAAAAATATACATTGTAAACAAACAATAATCAATAAATAGAAGTAAAAACTCAAAGTAATTTTAATCTTTTTAACAATTTAATTTATTTTTCCTCTATTTTGATCTTTATCAATAATATTTTGATAAAAAAAAAACAAAAACCGACCAAAACCAATGCTTTACTGATAAAAGATATTAAAATGACAACATTTTAGCTTAAAAACTTTGTTGCTCAAGCTTGAACAATTAACAGCATAAACTATTAATAACAATAAATACAAATGTATGTGTATGTCGTAAGGTTATAAACTAATTTGATTAGATATTATATGATTTCAATTCAGTAGTCATCGATAACTTTGTAGCAACTCGTAAAAACATTTTTTTATAGTATGTCGGACCGCTTTAGTATATTAGAGTATTAGCATTAGTCTTTAGTATATAAGTTATTATAATATTAGTTCAATAGTAATGTTAATCATTCTTATAATTGACCTACAAAGGAGGTCGAAAACGATCTATACATTAGTTATTAGTTATTATCTATTATGTCATTTTTTCTACCCTAAATTGTCCAATTTTGAGTTTACTTTCATAATAAAAGGTAAAACAACTAAATATTGTTAGAATTTAGAGCATTGTTTTCATTGTTATGCTAAGATAAACTCACAATGAAATAATAAGAAGGGGAAAGTTCCCTTTTTAAGTAACAATACGCCTTAAAACCTTCTTTTAAAAAAATTATTCTAGTCAGTGTTAAGGGTTACTAGGTAACTAATAATTTTAAGGAATAATAATTATATATATATATATATATATATATATCATAAAATNTAATAATTCTGATAAAGAAAAGGATTTGCAACTACTAACTGTGCTAGGAACTGCAACCTTAACTCCACTTTTACAGTTAAACTAATCTCAGAATAATTTTAGTCAACTTGCTCAAATATGAGGGAAAAACTTAACATACCTCGCTAGCGATGATTCAAGGAAGGAGTGACAATGAGCTACTTTATGAACGAGTTCATTCATGCTGGCCTGTACCCTAACCACTTCCTCAAATGCATCTCTTCTATAAACTGAAGGTAGAAGGGTAAACGGAGCTAAATTCACTGAATTCTTGCTATAGTTTGTCTTTGATCTCATCACAGCCCCTGAAAAGTAAATAACGTAGAATAATATAAGATACAATGAATGGTTTACCTGTGAGGCCAGAATAAAATATCCCTTAACAGGACAAAGGTAAAACTGAGGAGTACGGTGCTGTGAGGGAGGTTAGAAAAGTGTGCAGGCCTTACTGGAATGTATTATTTTGACAAAGGGATGTTAACTCTCTTATGTAAAAATCATGCATATATTATCACTCAAATATATAAATCATACAAAGTTCTTCTTTGGACTAAAACCATCCGTAACTTTTAACGTCTTCGCAAATTTCATAAAGAATATAATTATCTTAAAGCTTACGTACAAACATAATAAAAAGACAAAAAGAAGAACAAAGAATATATATATACTACATAGTCCAATAGTTCTTATGGTCTTCGCAAATAAAAGTGAACAACAAAAAGATTTTTTTCTCCTATCTTTTAAATCTTCATAGACGCTTAACACTTTATTAAAGCTTGTTATTTTTTCCAAGATATCTTTTAGATTGATGGTTAGGAAGGATGTTGATCCTTTAGACTTCTTTCAAGGATCAAACAAATGTTGAATCAGCTACTTTATTTCCTATCCTTTAAATCTTTATAGATGCTTAAGAAGTTACTAAAATTTCTTTATTTTCCAGGATATATTCTAGATTTGTGAAAAAGGACATAATTTAGTCATATGAATCAAGAGAATGTTGAATCTGCGACCCTATTTCAAATCTTTTTAATCTTTATAGATGTTTAAGAGGTTATTAAAACTTGTTATTTTCTTCCAGGATATCTTTTTAGATTGGTTAGGAAGGATGTTAATGCTAGACTTAGACAGGTAAAGGTCCTTGTTCTGTATCTCCTGGAATATCTTCACCTTCTCTTCCAGGACCTCTCTCTCGCAGGACCCCTGGTTCTAGAACCTCCCCTGCAGTCCCGCCGCTACCTCACCAGACAGAATGTCAAGGCCGACCGCCTTCCTACTATATATATCTAACTCACTCCAACACTTACATAAACTGTTTAAATATCAGTCACTCAGTCACGCCTTAAACCTTTAATTTCAACATCTCTCACATTCAAATTTTGGTTGTGTTGTTTTTTTTATCTTCTTCAATAATAATACCTCCCTCATTCTTTAATTTGTCTAAATTTAAATATCAAAAACACACACAAAAAAAAAACATTTTTTTCTTAGGAAAAACAAGGGCTTAAAAGATTTCATAAGAATTAAAAACCAATATATATAAA
>KZ651074.1:941474-955037 GCA_001010745.2 Gerris buenoi | reverse complement strand
ATAATATTGTAACAAAAGGCCAACAATTATTATAACGTAAAGGCCCCCATACACGGTCAAACATGTGTATGGGGCTGTTTGATGTTTGCACAAAAAAGATGATTGACGTCGATGGCCTAAATTTGCCCGACATCAGTTTTGTGCCAAATGTTTGATCGTGCATGAGGGTTGGGGGTCTTAAGGTTTTAATAAATCATTTGCTTCTTTGGTTAATGATCAATTGCGGTTAAAAATCAATTGATTTTTGCGGTTTATTCACTATAAATAAGTCACACAAAATCAAGTTAAGTTACTTGTTACATGAAGTAGTGTATTATGTGTTACATGAAGTGTGATTTATTAATGGTAGTAGTTCTCTGATAGTTTTAATCCCCCCACTCCTACTCAGGTACTGTTTAATCAGCACCCAATCCTATTCCTACTTCGTTATTCCTAAACTGCATTCCAATCCTATCATCTCATTCTGTCACATCCTTCCTATTCGTTTGTTACATATATATATTACATCGTGTTATTAGCCTTCTTAAGCTTACCGAAGGTAACGGGGAAGCTATGTGATCGTTCTGGAGAACGAAAATATTTTTATGTCTCAGATTTCAAAAATTCCAAAACAGAAATCCGATCATGTTTGGTTCTATGTCAACATCCGTACAAAACATTCAGACAGACAAACTGTTTGTCGCTCAATTTTTGTGGACGAATCTTAAAAACTAATCGCCCAATTTTAATATAATTTACATAGTATAGGACATAATGGGTTTATTGGTGGTCCCATATAAGTTTTAACAGTCTACGCCCATGTGTTTCTCTTCTACATGCGCACATACATACATTTATTTACACCAGTATCTTCAAAAGTTATTTATCTGATTTGTATGAAGTTTGGATAGTTTAGTCGAATTAGTTTTGATTTAATCGAAAATAGACCGAATATAGCACCAAATAAATGTTAACGGTCTTCGCTTCTTAACTTTTTAACTAAACGGGGGAAAACAGTAAAATTAAAAGAAATAAAAGCCCGTAAAAGAAAAGACGTAAAAGCCATAAAAACAAAGTACGTGATAGGATGCGAGGAAGTAATGTGCCACATATATTGGCAGTCTATTTACAGAATTATCCTTCGTCTGAACTCTTATTTGTTTTTAGTCAATTTAGTGGCTAAAGATACGAGAGACATGTTTTAGTTATATTTACCAATATTTTCGTAAGATAATTTAAAAATAAAACTAAGAATCCAAAGTCACAACTACAAATACTATATGACGTATTTACAATTCTATATCGTCATAAAAATAATCATTGGAGTTGTGTAAAAAAGAAAAAAAAAATACAAATATAGTAATAATTACAATCAAACTAAGATTTAATTAATTGGAAATCAAAGAAAAATTCTTTGACCTAATTTTTAAAACGTCAAAAAGTGCATTGATCATCAAATCATATAAATATAATATTTCAAATCGACAGAAAAAATCATTTAAGCAATTACTCTATATAAAATAATAATTAATAAACATTTTTAACTCAAATTATTTTTAAGAAACAATATAATTGTTCTTTACTAGATCAATTTAGTCTTTAATTATTTATTTTTTTCGCTTCATTGGTCATTTTTGTAAAAGTAAACAATCATAGCCAAAAATGAGATATTAGGGAATAGAATTTGTTTATTGTTGAATAGTATAATTACTTTTGGAAGATTAGTCATTTGATTTTATAGAGACAAAAAACTTTTCCTAATTTAGCCATTAAGACGTCGAAAGAAATCGCGTCATAGCATTTTTTGGTAAAACTGAGGAATACGGTGCTGTGAGGTTAGAAAAGTGAGGAGGCCTTAATGGAATGTATTATTTGGACAAAGGGATATCAACTCTCCTGCGTACAAATCATTCATATATTATCACTCAAATATATAAATCATACAAATGTACTGTTTGACAAAGGGATATATCTCTTACTGCCAATCGATTCTCGACCGCACCGTGTATCTCAGTTCAACCCACTTTTTAAAGTGTTTCTTGTATTTCTTGTTTTTAAATGGCATAATAATGCTATGTAGGACAATTGTGTCCATAAAACAAGACTAGAAGACTAGCTTTATGGAAACACTTGTCCTAAATAGCATTATTATGCCAAAATAAAATCGAGAATACAAGAAGCTAGACTTCTAGTCTAGCTTCTTGGACACAAGATATAAACTTTAATTTTGATATTTTATAAAAAACAGAGGAAAAAATAAGAAGAAATATATCAAATATGATTGAAATATAATAATTATAATATCAAAGAAAAATATCTCTATTTGTATTTTAGGTATACAAAAATATATAATAAAAATAAAAATATCAGCTTCAACTCGACTTCGATTTTATATAAAGCATTTTGTTTAAAAAAAGAAAATAAAGTAAAACTAATAAAAAAATAAAAGGGACTAAGCTAAATATCAAATTATATCAACAGAAATTTAATTTCAAATAAAATAAATAAATATACCTTTTTATTTAGGTTTTAGTTTTAAAAATGACTAATAGAAGTCAAAGCGTCGAGCTATATCTCTCGCTTTGTATTTTATTTGTATTTGTTTAAAATGGAATAAAACTGAAAGAAAAACAAATCAAGAATAAAAAAAAGTAATAATAATCTAAATTATTAAAAATCCAAAACTAAAAAAAAATATTCGGTCTTGTAATTGCAAAACTTCAGTATTAAAAAAAATATATAATTATTAAAAATATTTAGGTATCAACTTATTGATACTTTTAAATAAACGGGTTAATTGCTCATCTACTTAAATTGAGTCATGTTTATATAAATTAAACTGATTAAGTAGAATTGCTGTTTAGTTTGAGTAAGTTTAGCATAATCATTGTCATTAGTTTGAGTAAGTTTAGCATAATCATTGTCATTAGTTTGAGTAAGTTTAGCATAATCATTGTCATTAGTTTAGTAAGTTTAGCACAACCATTGACAAAGCTGCTCAATCACTTGGTTAAACCATCATTTCATTAACTTTTTTTTAACTTTGACATTTGTAGAAATAAATAAATACGACACAACTCGTTCTAAATTTTGTCATATACGAGTACATAATTCCTTACTACAGTATATTACATTAGTTAGTTGTTTCAAATTTTTGTGATAAAATTTTAATATAAATTACCTTTTTATCAAAAATTGATGATAAAAATATAAGTCCTCCTTAGCGTGGAATCAAACCCTATCTCTCAATATTTGCGTACATAGCTATTTTTAGGAACTAGCTTATGCGGAGAACTACTTATACGGTTAGATTCGTAGGTATATAAATGGATAAACTTTTAGAGTTTTGTATCCGAGCTTACTAAAGGGTAACGTCTTCGATTTCAAAAAATTCCAAGAGAGGAATTAGTTTCAGTTATCAGGGAACAGTTTGTCAGTAATTTTTTGCGAACCAACATATCTTAATTCAGTCCAATTTTATTGAAATTTGTATGGTAGGTCATAATTAGCTCATTGTTGGTCCCATATAAGTTTCGACCTTCTGCGCTCATTTGTTTCTCTTCCAAATGCGCAAAAACATACTTTTATTTACATTTATAGCTTCAAAAGTACTAATATGATTTGTATAAATTTTTTTTAAAGTTTATCGCAAGTAACCCGAAAATAGCCTGAGATTAATTTGAACCGTCTGCCCTCTTTAACTCTTGCTAAATTGATACTTTAATTCGTGTAAAAAATTTAAAAAAAAATTAACAACAATGGAAATAAACAAATTAGACAATAATTGCTTGTAAAAGCATAAAATCAATTAAGTACTTGATAGGATGCGAGGAAGCTATGTGCCATACCAATTGGCAGCCTATTTTTTTATAAATTTGAAGTAAATATAAAATTTTTTAAATGTACGTATACTTAATGTTATTATTTAATTAAATTTAAGTTAGCAACCGTTAAAGTATAATTATATGAGATTTTTAGTGAGATACGGTTTAAAGAAATTAGTTTTTACCAACTAGTGTCGTAAAATATATTTACATCATCAGGGTATATGGCTTTGAATTTACAATTTTTTTATCTTATTAATTTATAAACAAACCTGTTTTATAAATTGACACTGTCTGTTAAAAATCTTGTCTGGTCTTTTCATAATAACAGAGATAAATAAGAAATTAAAAATTTGATATTATGTTATGATAGCAGATGCTAAGGTTATTGGTGTCAGTTCTAAAATTTACAGTGTTATTAGTTTTATATNGTCCCCTACCACTAAAATTTCTTTCAAACCTATTAACACCGTCAAAAGCCTAAACTCCACGCTCAAAGACCCAACTCCTCTCACTTACAAATCCGATGTAATTTACAAAATTAATTGTTCTGAATGCGATTCATCTTATATTGGCCAAACCTCCCAGTACCTACACAAGCGTCTATACCAGCACGAATACAGCCTCAAACCCAACTGCCCCAACCCCACTGCCCTTACTCAACACTTCTACTCCACTAAACACAAATTTGATTTCTCGAATCCCATAGTCCTTGCCCAAGAACCAAATTTTTATAAAAGAAATGTCCTGGAAATGTATTATATATATAAAACTAATAACACTGTAAATTTTAGAACTGACACCAATAACCTTAGCATCTGCTATCATAACATAATATCAAATTTTTAATTTCTTATTTATCTCTGTTATTATGAAAAGACCAGACATTGTCTTTTTAACAGACAGTGTCAATTTATAAAACAGGTTTGTTTATAAATTAATAAGATAAAAAAAATTGTAAATTCAAAGCCATATACCCTGATGATGTAAATATATTTTACGACACTAGTTGGTAAAAACTAATTTCTTTAAACCGTATCTCACTAAAAATCTCATATAGTTATTATTTAAATAGTTTTAACTACCTATATCATTCGAATAATTTAATATTGACAATAATTATTGTGTCAAAAAATACATTTCTCAATATTACGTAACTATTTTGTTTCTATAGTTAAATCGGTCATCTTTATTTGGAAGGTAGATATAAAAATGAGGAGCGGCCATGATGAAACTAAATATAAGAAAAACTTCCAGAAAAATCATCCCAAGGTCAGAATAGTAACCCCCGCGACACACACACAGCGACCCAAACTACGTAATTACACTATGTAAATACGACAACACTCAACAACACACTTGCATACTTACCCGTGACCATAATACAATATGTAGGTTTTGAAATTATTATTCGAAAAGAAAAAACATAAATAAACAATAACTTCGCAATGAATCATTCTTTACAATTTGTAATTGTAAAACAAATCAGTATGGGACAATAATTGATTATGTATTAGATAAATAATTCATTTCATTTAGCGTCGTATATAAATGATCTTTAAGTAGTCATTAATGTTATATTATATAGATTTAATATTGTTGTAAATAGATAAAAAGGGAAAATAATATTAAATTAACACTACAGTAATATATATCGTGTTGTACACAGTTATAGAAAGACGCAGATATTTGAATACTTATGTAATAATAAGCATTAAAGGATACATATTTATAATGATAAAATAAATACATATAGTTTAATTAAACTAAAACTATGCTAAGTAAAAATTACATTGTTCCTTGTGTTAAAATAACATTAAGAACTCAGAATAATGTATTTTTTGTAAGAATAGTGTAAACACTGTAACTAAATTAAACTAAATCTACGTAAAGCAAAAAAATTCATAATTACAGCGTTTTCTGTTTAACATAAAATAATTAAACTAAAACTATGCAAAGTTAAAATTACATTGTTCCTTATGTTAAAATAAAATTAAGAAATCAGAATAATGTATTTTAATCAGAATAGTGTAAACACTGTTATTAAATTAAACTAAATCTACGTAAAGCAACAAAATTTCAGTGTTTTCTTTGTTACAATGAAGGAATATGCATATGTATGTTAAATTATTTTAAGAAGTGTAAAGAACGTTATTTAGTTTAAATAAAATAATGTAATGTTAAAAATTAAATTATTTCTTATGCTAAGGATGTATGAGTTAAAACAGTGCATAAATTCGAACAAAAGATTTAAACAAAGACTGTACCAACGACAATATGAAAATAAAGGATATCAAGGATAAGTCAATAGTAAAACAAAAAATTGAGGATAGCCAGGATAAGTCAAAAGTAAAACAAAATTGAGGATAGCCAGGATAAGTCAAAAGTAAAACAAAATTGAGGATAGTCAAAAGTAAAACAAAATTGAGGATATCAAGGATAAGTCAAAAGTAAAACAAAATTGAGGATAGCCAGGATAAGTCAAAAGTAAAACAAAATTGAGGATAGCCAGGATAAGTCAAAAGTAAAACAAAATTGAGGATAGAGATAGAGGATAAGTCAATAGTAATAATTGAGAATAGCCAGGATAAGTCGAAAGAAAAAAAAATGAAGATAGCCAGGATAATACTATAGTAAAAAAATTTGGGATCAATCAAAATTGTAAATTTACCCAAGTTTCTCAACAGAAGAATACTAAAAATTATTAACCATGAGTTCATCTTAACTCCACTCCGCCATGAGTCCATTGCAATCTTTTTTAGTACAAGTATTACTTCGATGTTTTCAAATTAGTAAGTTCTTTAATAGCTAAGTTAAGCCAGAAGTTATTTAACTACTATTAAAAAAAAGTAGGAATTTTAAAAGCACGATTGAAGCCGTCAGTTAAAAAAAACTAGTGGGCAAATGTTGGTTCGTTAAAAACACAATTAGTTCTTCGAAATATGATTGGTTGACTTAACACTCTAGATTGACCAATAACTTTTAAAAAATTATTATTACAGGACATAAGTTGTTACAACCTACATCCTTGCAAAAATATTACTCATACTTTTTTCATAACTATATCATCATAAGTTTAATATTATACTTTTATGAGTAATTAGTCATAAATGCCATCTTGAATAAACTAATATTGTCATGAATATGTAAACATATTCGCATGGAATAAAGGTGGATAAAAATTAATCCTTTAGTTGGGAATTGAACACACGTCCTGTAGTTTAATCGGTTTGATAATAGATAAATAGGCGAGACCACAAAATAAAACATATGCGCATGAAATAAAGGTGGATAAAAATTAATCCTTCAGTTGGGCATTGAACACACGTCCTGTAGTTTAATCGGTTCGATAGTAGATAAATAGGCGAGACCACAATTATTTTAACTCTAGACTATTCTGATAGTAAAGTTAGTAGTAGTTCTGAAGTCTAGTATAGTTCATAATCCTGATAATATAAATATATATTTTGAAACTACATAAATGGTTTTGAACTATATTGTTTAACCGAAATCACTAATTTTATTCTAATCTATAATTTCAACCGGTTTCTAATTCAAATATTATAATCTATATCTACACAGGAACAATATATTATCTATATCAGGAGAACGCATCTAAAATAAGATCTGTATTAACCATACTGGGATACCATTCTCACATAAGATGCTCATAAGGTGAGTCATTACCACTTTATCTACTTATAATACACCTTTTCCAACGCCACAGCAAACTACATAACAAAACGCTCACAATATAACAAAGATAGGTTCAAAGTTATGACCTTAGAGCCAACCTGTAGAATGTAATCCATCAAAGTTCCAACCTGTTGCGTAATCAAGCACTTAGAAAGCAAACTTCGAAGAACTTAACTGTCTACTTTGAACTTCTTCGAACTTTACCCATTAGTTATTGAACTAATGACCCTAAAACGTTTCTTTTAATCTTAACTTCGAATGAATTTTCTTATAACTAAATAATGCAAAAAGGTATGACTAATAATTGAAGAAAAGGAAAGAACAAATTGAGACTATTAAAATACTATATATGCAACTATGACAATAATAATTTACTAATTAATTTATTGATATAAAAAAAAAATAAAACACCGCACACTTCAAATAACAGTGTTTATAGATTATACTATTAATCATAGTCAAATAGATTATGATGCAGGTAATAAGTATTGAGTGCTATTTCGTGGTGTATATTTATTCATATGCGGGAAGCTAAACAAGCTAAGGCACTAAATAACAAACACTAATCAGACAACAGTTCAATTAATCAGCATATCGTCATAAAATATAAATAAAATAAATTAAAGACCGGTTTTGATGATCAGTAAACTGACAATGATCTTTGGAGTCGAAACTGGTATGCATTTAATGCATTTTATTTATGGTTTACGACAATATTATGATGAAATGAACTAATAATTGTGTTTCTTTCACTACTAAGTTTTTATTCTTAATTCATAGTAAAGGTAAACGAGCGAAGGCATAAATAACAAGCACTGATCAGTTAACAGTTCAATTAATCAGTAGTCATAAAATACATAAGGTACAGACCGGTTTTGATGATCAGTACATTGACAATGATCTTTGGAGACGAAACCGGTTGCATTTAATGTATTTTATTCATGGTATATATGCCAATATATTGTTTTAATTAACTAACAATAGTGAATTTTTTATTACTACCTACTTGTTTACCTTCATTTTGATTATATAAGATGTAAATCATGATCGACTTAATGAGGCAATGATTAAGACGGTTATTAAATAGAGTAATTAATTTTTATTATTAGGCGGTCAAAGGTCACCAAAAAATGAGGGGCTATCAGTTGATAAATAGTTGCTAACAGGTTAACTTGACCAACTGATAAAGTTTACTGCTTATTAATCATGAAAAATTAGTACAAAAACATTAGACAAATAAATTTAATACGTGGACATAATTTACTTTTAGAAAGTTATGATACTAATAAATAGTGAGATAGTGATAATAGACTTCAAATGATAACTGTGTATAGTTTACCATAAATTATGTTACAAGACTGAAAGAAGACACGGGTTTTGATGCACTTTATTTACCAACGTTATCATCATATATGGCGGTGAATCGTATACAGCATTGGTAGTATAGTATAGTCTTGGGTAATGAGTACTTTTTTGGGTTAGTTATTTGTTGAGAGAATAGAATTGTCGAAGTTTCGAAAATAAATTTACCATAAACTAGTAATGTGATAAGGCCGAAAGAAAAATGAGGGTTTGGATGCATTTTATTCACCAACGTTATCATCATAAGAGGTGGTGAATTTTATTTAGCAGTGGCAGTCTTAGGCAACGAGCACTTTTTTTGGGTTAGTTATTTATTCAGAAAATAGAATTGTCGAAGTTTCGAAATCATACTTAATGACTCCATCAAGACAGCAAACAAAATATCACCAAATACAATAAACAACAAAAACAATATTACAAACAAATTGTTCAAACCTGAGAAAGAGGGGCTATGATGAAGGGGCGTACCCTGGGCTAAACCCAGCTCCCATAGTTCCAGATCTGTTACAGGACCGGGTGAACACGAAGATGTGACCTGGTCCTCTTCTTCACGATACCTTAACCAAACCGTGGTCATGACAACGATATCACTAAAATATAGCGTCTGTAAACACTCGCGTCACCCCGTTTTCCAGATCTTGTGTCACTTAACAATTAAAATTTATCCATACACTAAAAAATAATAAGGCATTTTTTAAATTAAAATAATTGTTTTTTATTTTTTGAAATAAAATTAATTTGTAGCACTAGTATCCTGTTCGAACGTTCACATCACCACAATATTTTTTTTCTAAAAAAAATTGTGTTTAGAAAATTGTTGATGATTCAAAAAAATTAATAAACCTTGGAATCGGACGAGGAATTAAAAACGAAAAAAAGACCGAAATCAGAAAAAGAAAAACACGGAAGGTTACGAGACTCTTAACGACCGACACGAAGGCTGTTTCACCCTGACATAGACTGACCGTGAAGTTCGGGGGTACGGAACGCCGGCCGGCTCATAGACACTGGGGTGGGGATGACGTTCCAGTACCAGAAGGTCCTGGAGTGGGGAGAACACGGAGGAACTGACGGAAACGCCCGAACTGTCTGCCGCCTCTGGCCGTGTTCTTTTGAAAACCCGAGCTCCAGTGGCGGAAACGGCCGAAGAGTCGGGGACTATGTTGGAAGGCGAAATAAGAAACTATATCTCCCCCTCCTTGTTTGTCGTTCTCCTACATCTCCTTGAGGGAAAACCGAGAAGCTGCCCCTGGATAGCCTTCACCTTAGAAATCCTCCTTCGCACCGAGTCAACACTCCGATCTAGCCCGGACGATTCCTCTTGTGCACCCACATTTTCCACGTGATACCTTCAAGGATGCACTACATAATAGGGGAAAGGCACCTAATATGGCATAGTGTTTTTCGACAATAGGTTTCACCCCTCCAAATAGCGAATTTTGTAGCACAAAAAAATCCTAGTGATAGATTATCTACTTAAGTATTATAATCCAACGCTACAAGGACTAAATATTTAACACAAGACTCCTGAGAATTTTTAAAAGGAAAAAATCCAAAAAAGATTATAAAAATTGTGGTCCCTTAATATGGCATACCATGGAATTCACAGCAATGATCTGGTTTTTATCTCCTTATATTAATGTAAAATAGTTATCTATTGTAATTATAAGAAATTAATATGTTTATCTATGAAATGCTGAATATTAGATCGCATAGTTGTAAAGGCACTCTAATATGGCATAGGTCTTATTTGAGAATATTTCATATGTCATATTCGGGGCAAATCACGTTTTTCACATCAGTTCTTCCGTAAAATAAACAATGAGTTGAAAACATAAAACTGATGGGTGCACCATAATCTACAAATGATAATAACTATAGTTTACCATGAAGTAGCAATGTGATAAGACCGAAAGAAAACAGAGGGGTTTTGATGCACATTATTAACCAACGTATAATCATCATAAAAGGTGCGGTGAATCTTATTGGCATTGGCAGTATAGTTTTAGGTAATGAGCACTTTTTTGGGTTAATTATTTATTGAGAGAATAGAATTGTCGAAGTTTCAAAAACATATTTATTGACTTCATCAAGACAGCAACCAAATATCACCAACACAATAAACAACAACAACCAAACAATGTTACAAACAAATTTACATACTGAACGTATTGAAATGTATATCTGTAAACATATATTAGTTAAGTACGAACATTACATGAGTTTTGGCCGATCAAAAGTAATCACAATAAACTTTTGTTGACACTAATTTTGAGAAATGGTTGAACATTGAGAAAACGGTGAGGAGTTAAAGATATATCACTATCTCCCAAGCGGTACTACTGAATAACTACTTCGTTGACTCATTCGCTGACAGAAATTAGCTCTTGGTTCAAGAGAAAACCCCCTATGCCATATTACCTACCTGTGCCATATTAGGTGCCTTTACCCTACACTACAATACCATTGTCAATATGAACTTGACTATTAAAAGAAAGAATGAAGGATATCTTTCTCACAAACAAACAAGGAAATAAAGGTCACTCTGCGGTCTTCATTTCCTTTGAGTGTTTCTTAAGTCGTAAAAGGTTTAATTACAAATGATGCGGCGCATAAAAAACACCAGTAGAAAAATTTGCATTTTTTGCATTTAGATTGGCCATATTTGTTTTCAATATGGCTACCAGGAAAGTTCTCAATCTATCTGAAAAGAGTTTCAATAAGATAGTAACATGCCATAACACTAAGCAACAAACTATTTCTTCAACGCCTCCATTAATGCCATATTTTTTTTCAAACGGCGGAAAAAATTGACAATTTTATAATATACAATTAGTATACCTTGCAGTGTGCATAATCACGGTAGTACATTGTTGATTGTTGATGTTGAAATTTTATAATAGTACTTTGCTACTTTCCTACTTTTCAAGACCTTGACACTTGTAAAGATCAGTAGCATGCAATAGATCAGAGACCTGAACTCTATCTCCAGAGACTGTAACGAACTTAGGANTTTTTGAGTTTTTATTATTTTAGTAAACAAATATTTTTTATTCTTCCCTCTACCCCAATTTTATATTTATTAATATACATATATATATATATATATATATATATATGTATATTAATAAATATAAAATTGGGGTAGAGGGAAGAATAAAAAATATTTGTTTACTAAAATAATAAAAAAACAAAAAGTAACTAAAAGATTAATGTTTTGGTATTTTGATGATAAAATTGTTATTGTAGTAACAAAACATATTGTGGTATCAGACAAGAAAAAGTTTGATAAGATAATAATGACAATGCAAATGATACAGAAGGTGTAAATGTATTTAAAATCGTTCTTTATTTTACATCGATGCAGATTTAAAAACCCCGAATTGTTTATTGTTTACGTTTAAGAAATACGTGATTAGCTTTGGCCAAAGTCACGCGCAAAAAATCCCAAATAACATCCGACTAAATTAAGAATTACACGTTTCAAATTATTACCTAAATAACGTCCGTTAATACACGTTAAAATGTAAATATATAAAAATATTTTGTATAAATAAATAGTTATTAGAGTTAAATAATGTAACATTTTTAATAAAGAGTCATATTATTTTTTAAGGGAGAAAACTACTTTATACCGCAATCATATTTACATCTAATAAAATCAAAAATAAAATATATAAATAAAGCAATTTAGCTGTTTTTTTTTCCATATTTTCGTTAATTAATCACATGACATATATTAACAACCTTCGACTATCGAATTAAAATCGTTCCTGCAAGTCCTCCAATTCTTTGGTGGACAGAATAAAAGGAGACTGTAACGAACTTAGGACCTCCGAGAGAAGAATAATATGGAGAATTAATGGCACTGTGCATGAGGACAAAACCTGAAGAATCAGAAGGAATTGTGGTAAAAGATATTTTGATATTTGTGAATGCAGGAAGGGTAAGATGGGCTAGAGTCTAGCCGCTAGACAAATCGAAAGAAAGGACGATGGAAGGAAAACGCAGACGGGAAAAGAAGGATAATTATACTAAGGATAAGATGGAAAGAAGTCTATCCTAGAAACCCTAAGTTTAGAGAAAGATGCCACAAATAGAGAAAACTGGAAGGCATTAACTTAAAAGACCAATGGCCAATGGCCACCCCAGGCCTGTACTGTACATCCATGGTGTATAGAGCACTGACAACAATTGTAAGGATGCAGTAAACAGAGTTACCGTCTTGAAATCAAAAGTATCAGATTCGAGTCCAGGAGAAGTAAGAGGGTAAAAATTCAAACCTTGGAGCATGCACATTAAGAAGTCATAGAAGTGCATTAACCTACTTTCTTAAGACCGCGAATTGGAATGTGATAAAAAAAGGTAGCAAAACTGATGAAAAAGGTACCTGATCAAAAAACGTCGACAGTCAATAACCATTTAAAATATAGATTGTGTCAAAAAAATAAATAATTAACTTATGTTTATTTGTTTTACAGACCATACATTGGATTTTGTTGGCTGTAAAAGCTCATACCTTTCATCCAATAAATATAAACATATATAATCTCGTCGGAGATTTTATATGACGAACCCTTTATAGAGATCACTCAGATGAGAATCATTCACAACCTACGCTATATAGAATAAGCATATATATATATATATAAAATATGTATGTAAATATGCATATATATACCCCCTCCTTGTTTGTCGTTCT
>KZ651074.1:928273-940981 GCA_001010745.2 Gerris buenoi | reverse complement strand
AAATTTTTATATTAAGTTCTGTTTTGAATCTGTTTCACTTTATAATTTTTGTAACCTCTTTGTACAGTTCTAAATTTAGTTTAATTTTGGTTTGTAGATTATCTGAAGAAGGCTGCATTAGAACAGCCGAAACCGGTCAATTGTTACAATACAGTTATTTTGTGTGAAGACGTTGTTTGGTTATTGAACTACACCTCTTCTATGATGAGTCGCTATCACACACTGGAGAAAAACACAGTCGATGATACTAAAACTCAACTGTAGAAGTAGAAAGAAGTAGATTTGTCCTGTATTTGCAATGCCTCTTTCACCTCTAACAACTTAAATTTCTTAGCCAAATTTTTCAACCAAGTATTATTTCAGAAATTGGAAAATCTAACTTCAATTTATATAACAAATAAATTGGTTTAGAAGATATGAAAATGCAGATTTTTAACTTTTGAAATCTTCAAACCTAAAAACCAAATACATTTTTAATGGGAACTTCACCAAACTCAACGAAGAGCCGCATTTGGCCACCCCTGAATACAGATATTTAAATAATTGTATACTTATCTATACTTTTACATATAATTATGTATAAAAGTATTATTACTTTAAATATATTATTAAAGCTAGAAGTGTCTGTACTATGGAATCATAATTTAGACTTAATCTTTACATCTGGACATGCATACTATTGTTATACGTATAAAGAGTTCAATTATAAAAATACGAAAAAAAATTACACATCCTATATAAGTTTACCTGTGCACTTCAAGGTAAGTCTAGCAAGTAATCCGATATTATTAATTTAATAGCGCGAAGGAATAGAACTCTTCCAAGGTAAGGAGTTATTATTAATCGAGGTAATGGCGGAATAAACCCCCCGGGGTTCAGTGCCTTCCTCCATAATGAACTCGCTAAGAATTAAAATTAATAGTAGCGCCACAATCACTAAGCCCCCGCCATCTTTGATATACCAAACGGACGTAGTACCGATTTTTTTTTTAATCCTTCAATATCCATTTTTTAATTGCGTTCAAAGGATTAATGAACTATATTTATTAAAATTAATAATTTTTAATTACAGATCTTTATAATATTCTGCAATTAAGATAGAGACAGTGCAAATAATTATTTAAAAATTTTAATAATTACAAATAAAATAAACGATATTTTAACTTCATATACTTCGTTGTGGATTAAAGAAAAAACATAGCAATACGTTATACCAAAAATTAAAATTAGACTGTAAGAGGGTTTCTTTAAATCGGGAAATTTTGATTCTGGCATGAGTTACTAAAATTCAATTTAAAAAAAAAATGTTTTTACTTGCATTTTTAGAGTCTCCTTATAACCTACACAGGTAATTTGCTTTATGTTCATATTATACTTTTTTTTATATAATTTTTTTTACACTTTTTTCATAATTTTATTTATTTTTTTTAAAATTTTTATATTNGTTTATATATATATATATATATATATATATATATATATATTCGAAATTTCCAATATATGGAATGAACCAAATAGTCTGCTAATTTGTCTGCTTAAAAATTAAAATAAAACTCGTAGAGTAAAAGTGATTTTATTGTAAAAAAAAAAGAAAAAAGTTTGTTCTTTTCTAGACAATAAACTGATTAATGTTGCTCTTTAGTTATAATAATATGATCCCTTTTGCTCTTTTATAGATAAAAAATGATTAATTTTGCTCTTTAATTGAAAATAAACTGATTAATGTTGCTCTTTAATCGATAATAATATGATTAATTTTGCTCTTTTATAGACATAGACAATAAACTGATTACTGTAGCTCTTTAATTGATAATAATATGATTAATTTTCCTCTTTTATAGACAATAAACTGTATAATGTTGCTCTTTAATTGATAATAATATGATTAATTTTGCTCTTTTATAGACATAGACAATAAACTGATTAATTTTGCTCTTTATTTAATAATAAACTGATTTTTGTTTCATTTATTGATAAACTGATTAATTTTACTTGAATAAATTGATTTTCGTGCTTGATTCGAATCTACTCTTCGCTCAGGGTATGAACTTCTTATGTTATCTTCCCTGTCAGCTTGCATTTGCCTTGGGGTCTTGTTTCATACCTGAACTGCTGAACTATCGAAGTTGGTCGAAGTTGACCATTTTTCTTACTGTGTTTGTATCAAGGTTACTTCTGAAAGTTTGGTTTCTGATACAGTATCTTATGCACTGCGGTCAAAAACTGATTCTTCTTAAATATCTCATTAAAGCAACCTCAAGAAGCTCTCTCTTATGTCAATAAAACTATTTATTTTTTACTTTGTCTTTGACCCTAATAGTGTAACATGTAACAGTTTAACAATATTGTATTAACATTATAAAAAGAAAAATTTACCTTTTTTCTATAAACGCCATGACATCCGTAAACAGTGTCATAGGATTAGAGGGAAATTTCCGGGGTTCAAATCTACTTTAATACCTGATACCTTTCCTTGACTTGAAGTTATAAATATTTTTACTTCACCAGGATTAAAGGGAGATTAGGGATTAAAGGTCTTTCCCCTATCATTTAGTTAGAAACAGCTCCTATATGTTAACAGTAAACTTACCTTATTAGGAGACATATGGTTAAAAATCAGACATTTTGGTCTAGGGTGCTTAGGATAGATATCTGTAATAAAACTTTAGTTTATCAACACTAGCTATTGTCTAACTTACCTTCATTGCAAATTTCTTAAGAATGTGTTGCCAACAATTACATAAAATTTGACGATTAAAGTTAGAAATTAGAAAATTAAGAAACCCTTTTCACTATCAGTGTTCCTTTATTCGTGATATATTCTTTATTATGATAACAATAAAATAAAGTTACCATATATTTAGTCAGTACACACAAAAGATCAATTGGCAATTCATAAAATGGGACAGATACGTTAACCAGTAAAATCGGCCCAGACGTTTAAAGATGGCGGCCATTATAAAAGTTTGATTTAGATCTAACTTTTGATCCGTTTATGATAATTAAGTGAACCTAATACCTTTAAAAGCATGTCTACAGTTCAAACGCAACCTACTTTTAGGTTTATACCTCAAACATTGAAGTTTATAAAACGGTTTATAATTTAAATTATTTTACAAAGTTTAAGCTATATAAATGAAATCAGAAATGTGTAAATTGGCTGTAGGTATAATAATAATAAATAGTGTAAATAATAAAAAAAAAATAATAAAATCAGAAACATAAGTTCATTGTTAAAAAAAGCCCATAAATAAAATGACATATTCATTTGTTGATCTGTCATAAAATGCCTATTAGGAACTAATTATATAATTAGTTCATTATACTCTTTCATATGAGTTTTAAAAAATGAATAATAAATAATAGAAATGAACTCAAAACATAAAGAAACTCAAAAAAAGATGACAAATTAAAGCTGTCAACATGCTCAATTTTTTTTTTTTTTTTTAAATT
This sequence comes from Gerris buenoi, assembly GCA_001010745.2. NCBI lineage: Eukaryota > Metazoa > Arthropoda > Insecta > Hemiptera > Gerridae > Gerris > Gerris buenoi. The sequence goes on along the minus strand of KZ651074.1, from coordinate 937,528 downwards.
ACTATATGTGTATTTATAGACATGGTTGTAGGGTAACTTAAAATGAACTTGTTTCTTTCTTCGAGTCATAAGAAAGATTTGAGGATAAGACATTAGAACATTTACAGCCCTATTGAAAGGAAGTTAAGAATCCCTTTAGTTTTCAAGGAGAACATTCTCCTTTACCAACTCTAAAACGTAGAAAGGGGGGATTAGAAAAGGGACGAAAAAAAATATCTTGTATGCTTAGGCTCCCTTCGTAGTTGCCTTTTCTTATCTCACTGACATTTTTTTAATATTAGGGTCTACATCCTTTTTTTTCTTGAAGAGTTTAAGGGATGCTGGGAAACCAAAACTAACGTCTGTGTGATTCCTCTAGCAGGAAATAATCTAGCGCTTCAAGAAACAAATGTAGGAATAAATCATATCTTGATTCTTGAATTGATAAGCAGCGGTTTATGAATAACATGATTATGAATAAAAGAAAGACGTATCCTCGACTAAAAGTAAGTTTATTGTATAAAGCTAGATTTCAAACACTAGCAGTCATCTTCAGTGCCGGTGAGACGAGTCAAAATGCATAAGCGAAAGCATCAGTAAGAAGTAAGTGCGAAAGCATCAGTAAGAAGTAAGTGCGAAAGCATAAGTGCGAAAGCATCAGTAAGAAGTATGTGCGAAAGTATCAGTAAGAAGTATGTGCGAAAGCATCAGTAAGAAGTAAATCAGTAAGAAGTAAGTGCGAAAGCATCAGTAAGAAGTATGTGCGAAAGCATCAGTAAGAAGTAAGTGCGAAAGCATCAGTAAGTTGAAAGAGATTGGAATTCGACTGATAGCCGTACACTTAAGTAAGCTTAAACGGGGATATGGGAGCCAGTGTAACCGTGTGTCTTAAATCACAAAGCCAAGTCTGCTCGGCGTTGAATAAATCAAGGGAAGAACGAGGTCGTGAGTTCGATCCCGCACCACGATGCTCTGATTTACATGACTAACTGATGATCACGCCGTAGTCGCCAATGTGGTACATTGTATAGAGATTTGAAGTGGCTGAACTCTCAACTCTCTACTACGGGGATGATAGTGAAAATGAATCCAATATGGCTTCTAATAGCTAAACTCTTTTTTACAATTGGTATTAACTTTTGATACTCAGATTGACCAACCTATATGAGGAAAAAAATAAAGCCACTAGACATGGGGGAGGGCTGAAACTAGTAACATTTTAATTTGCCTAGTTGACCCGACCTTTTCGAATTCAAAATCCAGTGCTCTCATTGGCTCCCCTCCATTTTTTTCCGATTTTCCCGCGCTTTTTAAAGTTAATACTAATTGTAAAAAGAGTATAGGTTCGAACTCGCCAACCACCTACTATCACTTAAGTGGTATTTCTTTAATCCTAATTCAAATGTCTCATATATATGTATGGTATAGATAGAAATATAGTATTGTGGCGCCACAAAAAAATTATATTTTAAGATTTATATGGATTTCCATTTTATCAAAGTCAATTGAGTCCAAAAAAGTGATTTTAAAGAGATGGCAAAACAGACACCGAGAGTCTAAACCACTAGGCAGAATTGGATGAACTTTAACATAATGGGTTAGAAAAATCACAAGCCGAGGTGAAAACGAGATTTTCAACATAACTAAATTTACTTAACCATATTAAATAAAGTATATAAAAGCAATTCGGGACTATTTATGAACAAAAAAACTTTATATTTATTCAACAAAATTAACATTAAATTAATATGTATAGTCAGATAGCGTTTGTAAGACGATACAAGAATTGTAATTAGACGCTAGGGTTTATATAATATAAATTATTTGCGGTCATGGTCTAAAATATCTTTTAATTACGGCAAATGCACATATGCATACTTAACACATAAAAACACACACACACACACTAATGAGCAAACGCAAAACCTGATTGGATGATCCACTAGCGCTTTTCAAATACCACGCCTTAATATGGGAATCTATATTACTTTTTTTCTTATATTAGTCTATTTTATACGAAGCAATCATCTATGGAGTTTCAACTATGTACTTAATAAATTTTAATAGTTCTAACTAATCAATCAGTTGCGGTAAAACTAAATCAATAATAAACTGATTGATATTTACCTTGCATTGCATAGATAGATAGATTCATTTATTTCCAGATCAAAGGCCGATATAAAAGTGTATTTATATATATATATCATCCATGTATTTAGTAATAATTGGAAAAAATAGCTCTACAATTCAGTTATGGTATTTATTAACGATATTTTTTCCTCTAACCACATCTAATACAGTTAGAAATAAGTATGATATTTGTGTTTATTTACTTTATCAATAAATGATTTAAAATTGATTTTTAAATTAATTTCATTTCGTAAACTATAATTTATAACAACGAATTATTCAGTCGATAAAAAGAGAGATTAGAAATTGATTATTGCTTTGGAAATTTTATTTTGGAATTTTAAAAATAACCAAAATCCACTGGTGGAGGCTAAATTACTGGGCTCATTACGATGAAATTTAGCGATGATGCACAGAAATGTCTTAGTCCGAGGAGAAATAACGAAATTTAGTTCTAAATTAAGGGATGTTGTCCTCTAAAATAAATTTCTATAACAACTCTCAAGATTTTGCTAAAAACATTCTAAAATGTAGTCCAGGTAAATATGAATCTAATCATATAAGTCGTTTTCCCGAGAAATATCTAGTTTCCGAGATATTCATGAAAATAAAATTTGATTTTTCTGAAAATCGAATAATTCTATTTCTTAATTCATTTATATTTTTAAGAATAAAATAAATAATAGTGTCATTAAAGTTCAGTATCACAAAGTGCATTACATTGACTGTTACTTCTTTAAGCCTCGTTTTTTCATAATATATGATTTCATGATAAATGCCTAGGCAAGACTGGTATCAATTACATATTGAAAAGCAAGCGTTTGTTTATGTTTACTAGTTTCTACATTTAGATTCTGTACAACCCTTTTGACCTTTTTGGATTATCTTGTACCCGGACGCAATTCAGATATAGGATTAAAAATGTGCAGACGCAACTGTTATATCTCACTAATCGGATTGGCATAACCGGACGCAACTAGTANTTTAGTAATAATTGGAAAAAATAGCTCTACAATTCAGTTATGGTATTTATTAACGATATTTTTTCCTCTAACCACATCTAATACAGTTAGAAATAAGTATGATATTTGTGTTTATTTACTTTATCAATAAATGATTTAAAATTGCTTTTTTTTATTAATTTTATTTCTATAACTATAATTAATTTATAACAACGAACTATGCAGTTGAAAAATAGAGAGAAATTTATTACTGCTTTACAAATTTTATCTCGAAATTTTAAAAATAGACATCATAAAATCCGCTGGCGGAGGCTAAAGTACAGGGCCCATTTCGACAAAATTTGGCGAAGATGGTTAGAAAAATCTTAGCCCGAGGAGAAATAACCAAATTTAACTCAAAATTAAGAAATATTGTCCTCAAAATTAAATTTAAATATATAAATGATCCTTAAAATATAGCTAAAAACATTCTAAAATGTAGTCCAGGTAACAAATCTATTCATATAAGTTTTCCCAAGAAAAATCTAGTTTCCGAGATATTAATGAAATAAAATTTGTTTTTTCAGATAATCGAATAATCGAAGAATTCTGAAAGAAAAAAAAGAAGAAATCATTTCATATTTTTAAGAATATAATAAATATATTATGTCATTAAAATTCAGTATCACTATGTGCATTACATACATAGTTTTATTGGTACTTCTTTAAGCCTCGTCCAGACTGCCGAACCGAACAGAGGAAACAAGCTGGGCATTGGTCTCTGCGCTTGCCCAGACTGAAGTGCGCCTGCGCAAGTCAGACTGGGCATGCGCAGAGACCAATGCTCGGCTCGTTTCCTCTGTTCGGTTCGGCAGTCTGGACGAGACTTTAGATTGTTGCACACCTGTTTTTTTGGAATATAAATGGATATAATTTTTTTTTTTTGACTTAATAACAATTAAGACTAAGGGATGTTTAGTCCAATGTACTTAGGGACAAAGGCAAATCATACTTCTGGTTTTAAAAAGGAATGTCTAAAGAACAATATTCCGTAAACCTTCTTTAGATTGTTACTCCCCTCTGTTTTTTTATAAGGGGACTAAAAGTCTAAAGTAATGGCGATTTATTTGATTTTGTCGGACAGATTATTTGCAATGAGAGTTGTTATATTTTGTAATATTAACTAGTTTTTATTTTACGTCAAACACGAAAAATAATTGTCAGAATTATAATTACACAATAAAACATTGACCTAAATACTAAATACCGAAATTGGATGACAATAAATAATTTACAAACGTCTTATCCAGACGCCCTTGAGACCCCCGGTAACTTAAAAAATAAACTCTTGCGTTTTGAAATAGTACATCAAATGGCACCTTATTAGAAAATTAATTTTGTGAAATCAAATTTTTGAAACAAGTTAATGAAAACTATTAAAAATTAATTATGTTTGAAAAAAAAAAATATATATATGACTCACAGTATATTGCTTATTGATACAATCTTACAAAACGGAACCGATTCTAGAAATTTGGAAATGATTTAATATAATATTAATTTAATTTCCTACATTTATATCTGGGACAGTTTTTTTCTGTCAGCTGTACAAAATATTGGAACCACCATATCTTTAAAAGCTATTGCGATTTGAATAAAATTTAAATGGTAGGTCATAATTAGTCCATTGTTGGTCTAATTTTAATTTAAACCTAACGGGCCTGTTACTTTCTCTTCCACATAAACATAATTTTTTTTCTTATTGACACCTATATATTTGAAAGAAGTCTCCTAATTTTTAAGAAATTTAGAGTGTTTGTCACAAGTAACCCCAAGATGACCCTTTTTAACTGTCTGCGCTCATAATATATTGCATAAAAATAAATATGCTCACACCGAGAATCGAAGAATGTTCAAACAACACTATAGGTATACAATGAATTTATATGTGACCAATGGTCTAACATAATATAGGGCGCGAAAAAGCTATTAGCCCAGATGATAGCGTGCAATAAAGTGTCTGAATAACATCAAGCTAGATTTTTGTTTACAAATTAATCTTTTAGTACCCTAAAAGATCAGTCAGTGGAGAGTGGCCATCAGTGGAGAGTGGCCATGTCCCACCAATTTTGGTGGACAATGTGATTTTTATGATCCTGAGTACAGAATTAGTAAGTAGACCAAAAATCAAGTTGATCAAATCAAGTTTGTCATTTGATAGGTTTGTTATTAAAATATTACACCAAATCAGAGTGGTCAACTTACCTATCAAGTGATAAACTAACATCAACTTGATTTTTGGTCTACTATCCATGAAAATCACATTGTACACCAAAATGGGCAGGACATGGCCGCACTCCAGTGGTTTATTTTTCCTAATGCTTATTGCCAAGCTATTTCTTGAAAACAAACAGCAAACCACATATTTTTAAAAGGAACTATAAATAAATAATAAATGATTAACTTATACACAATACACAAAATTCAAGTTTGATGTTAGTCAGACACTTTTCTGCACGCTACCTAAATGACTAAATTTGCCACACACATTGACAGACTACATAAATGATATTGCATCACATAAAAGCATTTGCTTATGAGAAAAACTGGTACTACCTTTTAGTTTTAGTTGTATTTGTTGAATCACATTGTAAATTAAGGTAGAGAAATTAATGGAATAAAAAATTCAACGTACAGAACTAGAATTTAAAAAAAAAAAAAATGCAGACAACGCAATGAAAAATTAAAAATGCAAGATCTGCAGGGACGCGAATTTATTAGCACAGTGACCCGCGGTGATTGTTAAAACTTAATTTTTATTTCTCTACGGAATTCAATTTTTTCAAACGTGTACATTCTTAAAGCTTTTCTCACCAGATCAGAAATACAAACGCAGAAATAACGATATTTAAACAAAATTAAATAACAGAGCGTGGCAAAAAAATGTCGAAAGAGTTTCTTGATTCTCAAATATCCGTCGAGTCAGCATTTTACATTTATTTGTAGCTCTCAAATTTAACCGCAGTTCAAATTACTCATTGTTGTTTACGATCTTAATCAAAATCCTTCCATGAAATAGGTATGAAAACAAAATTTTTGGTTTTGATAGAAAAAAAGTATTTAAGTAATTTATATTACGGTCAAAATCTTTCTAAACTATAAGTCGAAACATTCATATGTAACAGTCAAAATCTTTCTAAACTATAAGCCGAAACATTCATATGTAACAGTCAAAATCTTTCTAAACTATAAGCTGAAACATTCATATGTAACAGTCAAAATCTTTCTAAACTAAAAGCTGAAACATTCATATGTAACAGTCTAAATCTTTCTAAACTATAATTCTAAACTATAAGCTGAAACATTCATATGTTACCGACAAAATCTTTTTTAAATAAAATCCCAAAACCATAATAAGTAATAGTCAAATATGTATTTAAAAAATACAGTTCGAAAAAGAAAAAATAAATAACGTGATTGGTTAAAAATGTATGAAAGAGGAGGTTAAAGCACTATCTTACATCGATAAATAAAATTAGGGTTTGAATTCTCACAAAAGTATTATAAGTTTCACACTATTGACCACGTTAATAACTTTTAAGTGGCTAATAGCGTCCTGTGATTATAAATTTCTATCATTCCAAAACTAAAGAGAACTAAGAACAAATTAGTTTCAAATACGAAGAAAAACATGTATTTCAACTCTGGGTATTGAACAAGGTATTCTTGACTTTCTAGACAAGACATTACCTAAACTAAACGGGGATGACTAGGAATTAGACACCGAAAAACTAGTTATAAAATGGTAAATTTTAACTAAATTCTTTTATCTACATTAAGAATAAAATTTGGTGCACCAGTTCATTCACTATGATTAATTTCTTAAAATAAAATAAAACAATATAAACAAATAATAAAGATTCACAAAATACAGTTCAAAGAACCATTTAAGGAAGATTGGTGAATTTATTCAAAAAAATAAACTCTAGCCAAACCACACCTTTTTAACAAGAGGTGCCCTTCTTTAAGATCTAACTAAAAAACATATTCGACAATTTATTGCTGCTTGCAAAAAGAGCAAAACCTTTTTTGTATTAACCTGATATTCGCATTAGTATCCGTTAGATAAAATGTAAAGGTGCGTCTAAGTTATAACTATAACATAACATATTATCGCAAAATTGGTCAGATTATATCTCCCGTTTACCTGATACGTTAAAAGTACCTTTAGTATATATTTTAACTTAAGTACCGTAGTAGCAATGAACCTAAAACTGTCATCACTACAAACCTACAGTCATAATATTTATGACACCCCCCACAAAATCGTTAGAAACACTTTTTTTCGCAAAACATTCCGGGTAAAGGTACCTTAAACATGGCGAAAAAAAATCGGTACCGTTATTTTTATGACTACCGGTATCATAAACATAGTACCGTTTAAATGTTTCACTAGTAAACAGTACCGAACTAAGGTACTATGACCCCTTAGTACATCTTTGCCGGCGGCAATATTTACAGTCAGGGTAATAAAAAAATTATGAAAATATTTTAGTTCATGTTACATTTATATTATCTTGGGTACAATGACCTTTTACCTATTGAAAGCTTCTATTTGTCGTTACTATTTATTTTATTTTGTGTTAATTTTATAAGAGACGGCATATTCTTTTTTGAACTTTGACTTAGATCAATAAAAAAATAAAAATGTTATTCCAGAATAAATGTAATTTTTCGAAACCAATTTCAAAAAGAAAGAGATGAAATTTGCAATTGAGATTTCATTTTAATGTAATTCCAAAGTTTATATTAGATACTTTGATTTCTTTATAACGTATTTAAATTTAATGTACTCTGATTTTCTTTAAATCGTATTTCTTTATATATATGTATAAAGGACATACCCACCCACCCACATATCCACAGACTTTCTTCTTTACATAATTAGTCCATTGTTGGTCTAATTTTAATTTAAACCTAACGGGAAAATGTATTTATATATATATATATCATCCCTATTATTAGTAATATTTAAAAAAAAATAGCTCTACAATTCAGTTATGGTATTTATTAACGATATTTTTTCCTCTAACCACATCTAATACAGTTAGAAATAAGTATGATATTTGTGTTTATTTACTTTATCAATAAATGNTATATATATATTGTAAGAAAAAAAATATATACACTCATTATTTAAAAAGTTAAAAAAAAAAAATATTTCTCAAAGACAGTTTCCACGGTTTTTTTGTGCATTTTATTACGAATTTATTATTACTTATTTCTTAATTTAAATCAAATTATAATTATTATTAACAATGGGAGGACAGTCAGAGAAAAATAGAGTCCAGCGCCGGGACTTGAACCCCGGGCCTCTCTAATGTTCGTAGAGCGCTATACTGGAAACATAGAGGCTCGTGGTTCAAGTCCTGGTGCTGGAGTCTATTTTTCTCTGTATGTCTCCCATTGTTAATAATAATTATAATTTTATTTAAACTTTCCGTAGTATGAATACTATCTAAAACTTAAAAATTATTATTTATTTCATTAATAAATAACTATTATTAATTAATTAATTATTGTAACTAATTATTAATAATCATAATTCATTAAAATAAATCTGATTCTCCTTAAAATCAGATAAAATGATAAAAGTGTGCATAAAATGCACACTTTTTGAACATGTTAAATAATAAATAAATTTAATTAGATTTTACAGGATTATAATTCAGTATCACTATGTACGTATACGTGAAAGAGTTTTTCGGACCAATTTATTCATAGTAAGTCACTTATACTATTTATTATTTATTTTTCTGATTTTTTCTTATATCCCAATTCTTATTTTACTATTTCACGCATTAAAATCGTTTAGAGCAACTGTGACATTACTCAACAAAATACATATATTCAAGTTTTCATAAGAGATCATAAATAAACAAAGTTATTAAAAATATAAGTATTGTATTGCATATACTGTTACATAAAATGTACATTCCTTATATATACAATATACATACGTACACACACACGTATATATGTATGCATAATATAATTCAATGTATTAAATATACTTGATAAATTCACAAGAATACATTTTATTTATATAATAAATTCAATGTCTCCTACAAGTTTTATTCACCCTGACAACCAGACTATATTGTGTATCCAACTTCAATACAAATATACATATATATATATATAT
>KZ651074.1:873432-923710 GCA_001010745.2 Gerris buenoi | reverse complement strand
ATATATATTTATATAATATACAATTAAATTTTCTAAATTGGCGAGCTTTTGTAAAGAAATCATTTCCCCTGACTCAACTATTACCCAATTAATGCCCTCAAATTCACCAACTGATTTTTCTATTTTAATGAGCCAATTAATATACCATAAAAATATGTTAATTATTTTGTTAATTGCAAATGAAGGTTTTTACGTTATTTTATTTTTTTATTTATTACCACATTCCAAAGCAGTTCCTATGTGCCACGCAAGCGTGATACATATATACTGTTCAAACATCCGTTACGTCAAAAAGATGTTGGATCGGCATTACGCCATGTCCTGCATCGTTTCGTCGAGTCCGACTCATCAGGGGGCCCGACGATGCCCACCCTCAAGGTGTATAGAGTATACTCTATACACCTTGGCCCACCCTAACCCTACTCTAGCCAACATCTTTTCGACGTAATGTCTGATGTTGGAACAGTTTCTCCTATGTGTCACGCTTGCGTGGCTCATTCCTTGGTGTCTCTCACTAACACTAATTGTGTACCTTATTGCAGTGTGCAAAGACACGGTGTTACATCGTTGAAATTATTTATTTGATCAAAATCTTCATAAGCGTATACGAGAAAAATATTTGGGCGTTTTTGGAAGGTTGGCTCCCAAATTTGGAGATAAAATTTATTTCTCGATTAAACCCCCTGGTATTATTTTATCAAAATCGGCCTAGTGATTTAAGCTCCACGCGTCTGGACAGAAGACAGAATACAGGCAGACATTTTAGAAACCACCATTTGAACTCAATTTTATGCGCCATTATTAATGATTCGCACATTGATAGTGACGAAGTGGTTATAGTTCATTAATTATAATTGGTTAATTTAAAATTATCTTTAAAGCAAAGTCCAAAACATAAATCGAGCAAGTTCCCAGAGAAGTGAAATATTATTTGAGCATGAACGTGGTCCATTTCCACGTCTTGCAACTACGTTGTGTTGTTTCGATTAGGCTCCAAAAGAAACACCAACAAAAAAAGTACTGTATGTTTTGGCCGATAAAAAAAAGTATATAAATGGTGTGCTATGATGAAGACTACATTCTAAATCCCATTACATTTTATGACAATTGGTAAAGTTAAAATGCATCTTTCATAGTTCCTTAATATCTTCCTCGTCTTCTTATTGCTCTTTCTTTATAAAAGTGTGTTAATAATACCGCGGAAAAAAAAAGTTGTGCCCACATGGTCGTAAATAAAGGCGCAAAAAAAGAAGAGAAACAGATGCCGCCACTGCCAAGGTATGAAGGTAGAGATAATGCCTAATTATACCTGATATCTTTGAAGAGTGAGTTAGAACCCAACGGCAAAAGACTCTGACATTGAACTCGAGAAATAGCAACACGCAATATTAACCTTCGCCATTTTCTCCTTTCCATTTATACAAACCACACGACACATGTCACAAGACACACTTCTCTGTGTGGCACCCGCATAACAACATTATTCTCATCTAGTAAGGATGTAAAGAACTCTACTAAGTATGACTTTAGATATTACTGATGTAAATAGGAATTCTAGGGTTAAGAACGAACAGGTAAGCAATTCTTCATTTTATGTTTTTAGTTTTTTTTTTCATAATACCATCGGTGTAGAATATGCAATTGAGGAAGGAGAGGTAAAGGAAAATGAAGAATGAAGAGAAAGCAAAAGAAGAGAACAAAACATGGGGTGAAGATAAGGTAAAAGTATAAAGAAAGACCAAGGGTCAAATTATGAAGGAGCAAGAGAGCAGGAAAAGGAAGAGAAAGAAAGTAGGAAAGAAAAATGAAGAAAGAGAAATAAAGAGGGACAAAGGAAGAAAGAAGGAAGAGGAAGAACAAAGTAAGAAATATAAAAGATGAAAATAAATAGGGAAATTGTTAAAAGAGGAACGAAGAAATCAAAAGATAGACAAATATGGAAGTAAGAGGAAGTAGAAAGGAAGAGGAAGAGGAAGAAGGAAGGAAAAAGGAAGGAAGAGGAAGAAAGAAGGAAAAAGGAAGAAAAAAGTAAAAAAGGAAGAAGGAAGGAAGTGGAAGAACAAAGTAAGGAATATAAAGGATGAGAAGAAATAGGGAAATTGTAAAAAGAGGAAAGAAGAAAACAAAAGATGGAGAAATATGTAAGTAAGAGGAAGTATAGGAAGAAAGAGGAAGAGAAAGAAAGGAGGAAAAAGTAAGAAGGAAGGAAGAGGAAGAAATAAGGAAAAAGGAAGAAGGAAGGGAAGAGGAAGAAAGAAGAAAAAAAGGAAGAATGAATAAGGAAGGAAAAGGAAGAAAGACGGAAAAAGGAAGGAAGAGGAAGATACAAGGAAAAAGGAAGAAGGAAGAAAGCAGGAAGAGGGAGACAGGCGAAAAAGAAGAGCAAAACAAGAAATAGGGAAATGTTTTGAGAAGAAAAAAGAAGTCTGATAAATATGAAAGTAAATAAATCTGAAAGAAAATAGAAATCATATGTAATTGGAGGAAAGAAGACTAACTAAGTGAAACAAACATAAAAGTTTGGGAAAAAGTTATAAGGCAGCGTATGCATTAATTCTTTATCAGAATATTGCATCTTTAAGCACCATTCATATACGAGCCAGAGTAAATTCGAATCTTTACCCTCTATATTACAAATTTCTGCTGAGCTGCAAGATCATCAAATAATTTTTCTTCCTGCAGTTGATGGTAGCTGTATGATAATAAAGATTATAGCAATGGAGTGTTTTTAACTGATAGAAAATGATTTTGGATCGAACTGTTTGTAAAAATTTTTGAGAGACCTACATTCAATAGCAGGTGTTAAGAAGTGTGCAGGTGGCCCTACGCCCTAGCTTTATTTACAACCCGTTCCCTTTTCACCCAACAAGGGCAAAACCCTTCAACAATTTACTGTTTCCAGAAGGATTGAAACCTTGTTCGGAGGTTTGTAGGTTAAGGTTACAATCCTTTGACAAAAGTCTTTCGCACCTAACAGCAAACTGAACACTAGGGATCTCTAAGATCTTTGAACCCATTGTGTACAGTTTTAAAAGGCAAAAGAACCGTGTGAACTTAAAAAAATTTTTTTTTTTTTCACTTTAGTTGTCAATAGATGAAATTGGCAACATGAAATTTTCACTTTCATGAATTGTGTTTTTCATCGAGTTGATCTTCAATTTGTGACAAACGTTTACAATTATTTTTTACGGCCTACGTTTTGTTAATTCATAATAGAATAATTTAAACTGTATAGTTTTGAATATAGTAAATCTAAGTATATTTCTAAATTAACTAATTGCGTAAAATTATGATTATTACTTTCATTAATGTTATATAGGAAGTTGTGGCATACTTATGCCAACATAACACTAAATCAAAACGACGGTTCAACTGAGATACACGGTGCGGTCGAGAAACGTTTGGCACCAAGAAATTATATCCCTTTGTCAAACAGTACATTTGTATGGTTTATATATTTGAGTGATTATATATGCATGATTTGTACATATGAGATTCGATATCCCTTTGTCAAAATTATACATTCCAGTAAGGCCTGCACACTTTTTTAACCTCTTCCCCTCACAGTACCGTAATTCCTGTTCCTGCTTTTCCCAAAATGACCACTCGAATCATTCAGCCACCTCTAAAGCGCAAATTTAANGGAAGGAAGAGGAAGAAATAAGGAAAAAGGAAGAAGGAAGGGAAGAGGAAGAAAGAAGAAAAAAAGGAAGAATGAATAAGGAAGGAAAAGGAAGAAAGACGGAAAAAGGAAGGAAGAGGAAGATACAAGGAAAAAGGAAGAAGGAAGAAAGCAGGAAGAGGGAGACAGGCGAAAAAGAAGAGCAAAACAAGAAATAGGGAAATGTTTTGAGAAGAAAAAAGAAGTCTGATAAATATGAAAGTAAATAAATCTGAAAGAAAATAGAAACCATATGTAATTGGAGGAAAGAAGACTAACTAAGTGAAACAAACATAAAAGTTTGGGAAAAAGTTATAAGGCAGCGTATGCATTAATTCTTTATCAGAATATTGCATCTTTAAGCACCATTCATATACGAGCCAGAGTAAATTCGAATCTTTACCCTCTATATTACAAATTTCTGCTGAGCTGCAAGATCATCAAATAATTTTTCTTCCTGCAGTTGATGGTAGCTGTATGATAATAAAGATTATAGCAATGGAGTGTTTTTAACTGATAGAAAATGATTTTGGATCGAACTGTTTGTAAAAATTTTTGAGAGACCTACATTCAATAGCAGGTGTTAAGAAGTGTGCAGGTGGCCCTACGCCCTAGCTTTATTTACAACCCGTTCCCTTTTCACCCAACAAGGGCAAAACCCTTCAACAATTTACTGTTTCCAGAAGGATTGAAACCTTGTTCGGAGGTTTGTAGGTTAAGGTTACAATCCTTTGACAAAAGTCTTTCGCACCTAACAGCAAACTGAACACTAGGGATCTCTAAGATCTTTGAACCCATTGTGTACAGTTTTAAAAGGCAAAAGAACCGTGTGAACTTAAAAAAATTTTTTTTTTTTTCACTTTAGTTGTCAATAGATGAAATTGGCAACATGAAATTTTCACTTTCATGAATTGTGTTTTTCATCGAGTTGATCTTCAATTTGTGACAAACGTTTACAATTATTTTTTACGGCCTACGTTTTGTTAATTCATAATAGAATAATTTAAACTGTATAGTTTTGAATATAGTAAATCTAAGTATATTTCTAAATTAACTAATTGCGTAAAATTATGATTATTACTTTCATTAATGTTATATAGGAAGTTGTGGCATACTTATGCCAACATAACACTAAATCAAAACGACGGTTCAACTGAGATACACGGTGCGGTCGAGAAACGTTTGGCACCAAGAAATTATATCCCTTTGTCAAACAGTACATTTGTATGGTTTATATATTTGAGTGATTATATATGCATGATTTGTACATATGAGATTCGATATCCCTTTGTCAAAATTATACATTCCAGTAAGGCCTGCACACTTTTTTAACCTCTTCCCCTCACAGTACCGTAATTCCTGTTCCTGCTTTTCCCAAAATGACCACTCGAATCATTCAGCCACCTCTAAAGCGCAAATTTAAATTGAAATCACAAAGTTTTATCGTCTTTTACATAATTAAAAAAAAAAACCTTTTACATATTTCGTTACCTGTTAAAATCGCACATTTTCAAATAAAAGATAATGATAAATAAATTATTTGAATTATTTATCAATGAAAATGAAATTAAAAATGGTTTATTCTATACTGTTAGATAATTTCACATTTACCAACAGCATTTCGACCCATAAATACTTTTGAACTTTATAGTCCTTTGTTTTTTTTCTCTTCTATAATCATCAAACGCAAAAATTTGACACTAAAATTCACTGAATATAATTTTCAAGCGAAAGATATTATCAAAAGAATTTTAATGTTCTTTTTCAATCAATTTCATTACGTGTTAAAGTTGTTTTTTATAGCGTTTACGGTTTATTGTCACATTCAATTTATTTAAAAAATTATTTTTCAGTATCTCTTTGATACTTTAGATATTTGTTTTATAGATAGTGTTGGAGGTAAAAAGTTCAAACTGTAAACCTTACTTTATTCTTTGATGCTATAATATGTTTTTTTAATTAAAAAAATTGTATTATTTTATTTTTTAATTGATAATTAATTCGAGGTGGATTCATTATTATGAGATTTATGTTCTTTAAAAAACGTATTTTATTTTAAATACCATAATAGCTGAAGCATTGTAATATGCAATAAACCATTTTAGTAGAAGTGTGAGCATGCCTGAAATAAAATTACCAGTGGCGTATACGACTAAATAATAAAAGAAAACTTTGGACTAAAAAAAATGTATAAGGGGTTTTTATAAAACCAAACGGCAGTTAAGAACAAATCCTTTTTTAGTTTAATCATATTTTCACCGTCTTAAAACTAGAAACATTTTAGATTTAATATATAATTCTAAATTAAAAATAAATTAAATTAAAAATTAAAATTGTATATTCTCCACTTCTATGCTTCTTAAGGTTTAGGACCTCAATAAAATTTTCAATTTATTAAAATTATAGTATTTTTTTATATTTTAATGGCTTTAACTTCTTTTTAGCTTAAAAAAGAATTTATTTTTTGGCTCAACTTTTTTAGGGGAATGAGAAATATATTCACCCATAAAAAACATAATTGCTCTTAAAAATAGAGCATATCAAAATGCTCCAGCTAAAATAGTTTTCGAGGGAAAAAAATATTTTTAAAGATAAAATAGACAATTTTATAAAAACTCAATTTAAGGCTCTAAACTAAAATCATACAGTAAATATTATAATAAGCAATTAAAATGAATAGATTAGATTTATTCCTAAGTGTTTTCTTTTTCTATCGACAACAAAGTTTAAAATTCTTATATCACTAAAGCATTGTGAGAAAATTGAAATTGCTTTAAACGCGGACGGAGAGAGGCCGGGTTCGATTCCCCGCAGAGGATAAGTAATTTATATGATAAATTGTGGTTAAATGTTCACTAACAATTAAATGCGCCAATTAAATGTACTAAAACACGAAAACTAATGAATAGAAAACACTGGGCTAAGTAATTATAAACTCAAGTATGAGAAAGTTTCCCTGAGTTGTTTCAGACCGATTTTTTACATTCTCGTATAAAGAGAAAGTATTGTGATGGGGCGAAAAATTGATTTTGAGATTTACAAGTTTTGAGTTCCCCTGACTCCAAAAAAGAGGTTTTTAAAAAATGTCTGTCTGTCGTCTGTGCAGACGCCTGGCGCATAAAATTACTGGGCCGGTTTCGACAAAATTTGGCATGTATATGTTCAGAAAAAATATACCCCGAATCGAGAAATGAATGTTAACCCCAAATTTGGGGGAGCTACCTCCCTCAACGCAAAGAAACTCTGAAGAATCGTGAAAAAAATTATTTCCAGAAAATGGTTGCGACGATTTTGGTTTTAAAAAATCGAAAATGCAGCCCATTTAAATACGAATCTAACGATATAAGCCGTTTTCCTAGGAAAAATCTAGTTCCTGAGAAAATAGCTTAAAACGCGGACGGAGAGAGCCCGGATTCGATTCCCCTCCCAGTAGAAGTTATTTTTATGATAAATTTTGATTAAATGTTCAATAATAATAAAATGTGCCTACGAAAACTAATAAATAGAAAACAATGGGCTAAGTAATCATGAACTCGTATATGAGAAAGTTTGTCTGAGTTGTTTCGGACAATTTTTGTTTAGTTATTTCTGAGTTAAATACCCCTGAAAAAACTACTTGAAGCAGAAGCAAAAACGACAGACTATTTAAAATCTACGACAATTATTTCAAGCAGAATTATTCAACATGACAGAATATTTAGTAAGGTCATGAACCTGACATCGTAGGGAAACAGATAAGTCGACTATTGTCATCAACTTCTGAAAACTGTTTCTCTCGTTTTTAGTGTCGAGTGAGTTTTTCCAAGCCGTAGTTTGTTTTTCACGTTATATTCTTTCATTTTGTATGTTTTTATTTTATATTTCTTCCTTGTCTTTAACCTTACTAAAACATAAAACATTCGTGTGAGGACATCGCTATTTCCTTTCCACCTCAATTATTATACAGTCCTTCTCTCACTCATTCATTCTCCATATATGTGTATAAATATATATGAACTTCTATATAGTTGCTATTATTGTTCACCAGGTGCTAACATCTTCTGCTCTTTAAAAGTCCTTGGGAAAAATAAGTGTCCTCTTTGAATGTTTGCTTGTGTGAAGACATCCTTGACTTCTGGCACTCTGTATGTACACAGATGTGAGTCCGTGTGTAAGGGAAACACATGATGAACCCTAGGGTTCTGTGACGTCTTACTAAGACAGGAAGCGAGTTTATACACACTATTACTAATAACGGTTTCTTTACATGGCTTTTCCCATTGTTCAAAGTTATGTATACTGTATACTTAATAACATTATCGTACATAAATGATGTATGCACATACTTATTTATGAATTCAAAATATAATTTCCTACAATTTAAACCTGAAAATATTAATGAATAAAATTTTTAAGTTTTTGGTAGTATTCATACTATGGAACGTCTAAATTATAATTACTTTTTACAACGGGAGACAGACAGAGAGAAAAAAAACTTTAGCACCGGGATTCGAACCACGGGCCTCCTTTATTTACAGTAAAGACGCTCTAGCCAACTAAGCTTTCAAATTTTTCTACAAGTCTAGAAGTCAACATTAACGACATTAGAACTTCGAAACCCGGTGCTGAAGTCTATTTTTCTCGGTCCATTCTGGTTTCTGGTGGTGGGTAGTGACCACAGATCTAGGGTTCATCTGGGTCCCCACTCTGTTTTCACATAGCATCGCCTTATAAATGGGTAGCTGCTTATGTGAAGTGGCGAGTAATTGGTTGTGTGTGCTAATTGTAAGGTTTATACAACTGATCGATTGACACACTAACCCCGTATCATCCATTATATTCAGATATTCTATAGATTAATAAGCTTTTTTAAAGTTTAATTACGCTATTGAATTAGTTATTTAGTAAGCCCAAATTCTACAGCTTTCTATCTTTCATTCTGACATATTTTTACTACTTTTTTATTAACTTGGTTTCTTGTTTGAATGTTTGTTTGTATGTCCGGTACAAATCTTGCAATCGAATTTTAACTAACATCCCGAGTAGCTAGACATTTGAAACTTTCAGAACAGCTCAGAACACGATGACAATGCATNATGCCTGAAATAAAATTACCAGTGGCGTATACGACTAAATAATAAAAGAAAACTTTGGACTAAAAAAAATGTATAAGGGGTTTTTATAAAACCAAACGGCAGTTAAGAACAAATCCTTTTTTAGTTTAATCATATTTTCACCGTCTTAAAACTAGAAACATTTTAGATTTAATGTATAATTCTAAATTAAAAATAAATTAAATTAAAAATTAAAATTGTATATTCTCGACTTCTATGCTTCTTAAGGTTTAGGACCTCAATAAAATTTTCAATTTATTAAAATTATAGTATTTTTTTATATTTTAATGGCTTTAACTTCTTTTTAGCTTAAAAAAGAATTTATTTTTTGGCTCAACTTTTTTAGGGGAATGAGAAATATATTCACCCATAAAAAACATAATTGCTCTTAAAAATAGAGCATATCAAAATGCTCCAGCTAAAATAGTTTTCGAGGGAAAAAAATATTTTTAAAGATAAAATAGACAATTTTATAAAAACTCAATTTAAGGCTCTAAACTAAAATCATACAGTAAATATTATAATAAGCAATTAAAATGAATAGATTAGATTTATTCTAGTATTTTCTTTTTCTATCGACAAAAAGTTTAAAATTTCTTATTTAAGTAAAATTATTGTGAGGAAATAGCTTTAAACGCGGACGGAGAGAGGCCGGGTTCGATTCCCCGCAGAGGATAAGTTATTTATATGATAAATTGTGATTAAATGTTCACTAATAATTAAATGCACCAATTAAATGTACGAAAACACAAAAACGAATGAATAGAAAACACTGGGCTAAGTAATCATGAACTCGTATATGAGAAAGTTTGTCTGAGTTGTTTCGGACAATTTTTTGTTTAGTTATATTTCTGAGTTAAATACCCCCTGGAAAAACTACTTGAAGCAGAAGCAAAAACGACAGACTATTTAAAATCTACGACAATTATTTCAAGCAGAATTATTCAACATGACAGAATATTTAGTAAGGTCATGAACCTGACATCGTAGGGAAACAGATAAGTCGACTATTGTCATCAACTTCTGAAAACTGTTTCTCTCGTTTTTAGAGACGGAAAAAGGAAGGAAGAGGAAGATACAAGGAAAAAGGAAGAAGGAAGGAAGAGGAAGAAAGAAGAAAAAAGGAAGAATGAATAAGGAAGGAAAAGGAAGAAAGACGGAAAAAGGAAGGAAGAGGAAGATACAAGGAAAAAGGAAGAAGGAAGAAAGCAGGAAGAGGGAGACAGGCGAAAAAGAAGAGCAAAACAAGAAATAGGGAAATGTTTTGAGAAGAAAAAAGAAGTCTGATAAATATGAAAGTAAATAAATCTGAAAGAAAATAGAAACCATATGTAATTGGAGGAAAGAAGACTAACTAAGTGAAACAAACATAAAAGTTTGGGAAAAAGTTATAAGGCAGCGTATGCATTAATTCTTTATCAGAATATTGCATCTTTAAGCACCATTCATATACGAGCCAGAGTAAATTCGAATCTTTACCCTCTATATTACAAATTTCTGCTGAGCTGCAAGATCATCAAATAATTTTTCTTCCTGCAGTTGATGGTAGCTGTATGATAATAAAGATTATAGCAATGGAGTGTTTTTAACTGATAGAAAATGATTTTGGATCGAACTGTTTGTAAAAATTTTTGAGAGACCTACATTCAATAGCAGGTGTTANCAGAAGCAAAAACGACAGACTATTTAAAATCTACGACAATTATTTCAAGCAGAATTATTCAACATGACAGAATATTTAGTAAGGTCATGAACCTGACATCGTAGGGAAACAGATAAGTCGACTATTGTCATCAACTTCTGAAAACTGTTTCTCTCGTTTTTAGTGTCGAGTGAGTTTTTCCAAGCCGTAGTTTGTTTTTCACGTTATATTTCTTGTTTCATTTTGTACGTTTTTATTTTATATTTCTTCCTTGTCTTTAACCTTACTAAAACATAAAACATTCGTGTGAGGACATCGCTATTTCCTTTCCACCTCAATTATTATACAGTCCCTCTCACTCATTCATTCTCCATATATGTGTATAAATATAATATGAACTTCTGTATAGTTGCTATTATTGTTCACCAGGTGCTAACATCTTCTGCTCTTTAAAAGTCCTTGGGAAAAATAAGTGTCCTCTTTGAATGTTTGCTTGTGTGAGTACATCCTTGACTTCTGGCACTCTGTATGTACACAGATGTGTGTCCGTGTGTAAGGGAAACACATGATGAACCCTAGGGTTTGATGACGTCTTACTAAGACAGGAAGCGAGTTTATACACACTATTACTAATAACGGTTTCTTTACATGGCTTTTCCCATTGTTCAAAGTTATGTATACTGTATACTTAATAACATTATCGTACATAAATGATGTATGCACATACTTATTTATGAATTCAAAATATAATTTCCTACAATTTAAACCTAACAATATTAATGAATAAAAATTTTAAGTTTTTGGTAGTATTCATACTACGGAACGTCTAAATTATAATTACTATTTACAACGGGAGACAGACAGAGAGAAAAAAAAAAACTTTAGCATCGGGATTCGAACCACGGGCCTCCTTTATTTACAGTAAAGACGCTCTAGCCAACTAAGCTTTCAAATTTTTCTACAAGTCTAGAAGTCAACATTAACGACATTAGAACTTCGAATCCCGGTGCTGAAGTCTATTTTTCTCTGTCCATTCTGGTTTCTGGTGGTGGGTAGTGACCACAGATCTTGGGTTCATCTGGGTCCACACTCTGTTTTCACATAGCATCGCCTTATAAATGGGTAGCTGCTTATGTGAAGTGGCGAGTAATTGGTTGTGTATGCTAATTGTAAGGTTTATACAACTGATCCATTGATACACTAACCCCGTATCATCCATTATATTCAGATATTCTATAGTTTAATAAGCTTTTTTAAGGTTTAAATTGCGCTATTGAATTAGTTATTTACACTAGTTTTACAATTTGTATTGTTTTTTGACAGCGCGGGAAAATAGAGAAGGAGCCAATGAGACCGTTGGATTTTGAATTTTAGAAGGTCGGGCCAACTAGGCAAATAAAAATGTCTCTAGTGGAGGGGCGCCGACCTAAAGGGTAACCGTNAAAAATGTAAATTTTTGAGTTTACCACATTTTTTTGAATTGCGCATGCGCAAATCTAATTATGGACTTCTGTATATTTTTCCTCTGGCTTCTGTATATTTTTGCACCAGGGTTCCAAATTTCAGCACTTTCGCTTGAATGGTTCGGGCCCTATGAACCAAAGAGCGACGGACAGACGGACACATCACCCTCGGCATAAGGGTTTTGAGAAGTATCTACAAAACCCTAAAAACAGAATAAAAAATAAAATAACATATAAAAAAATTGTAAAGAAAAATAAACCAGAGTGGGCTTGGGCTTTAAATTAGTTTTGTAACCAAAGGAAAAATATCGAAAGGATTAGAATAAAAAAAGTATCGATAAATTTATTTTAAAATTTAAGAGGCAATGGAAATTTAATTCATTTTTTTTTTCTTACTTTGAAGATTTTTTTAGTTGGAATCTTTAGCATATGGTTTAGCAAATGTTTATGATTATACCACAAAAAGAATTTTAATTTAAGGCTAATACTAAATTTCTTAATTAAGTGCATTAGAAGATGTCCTAATTACCGTTTTACATTTACATGCTGAACCAACTATTTAAATTCTGTCAATAAATTTAACTTTAAACTATAGTTTGCTAATAACATCATGTCGTGGAGCTATCCCGACTCCTCCCCGAGTATCGCCCGATTGATCCCCACTGATAATCTCCTGAAAATCACACAGTCCGATTCCTCTCCAATACCTGGATTAACAAAAGTACAAAAAGTACATTATATATGTTATTATATTAATCAAGTAGGTAGGTGGATCCATGCTACAGCTTTCTATCTTTCATACTGACATATTTTTATGGTAATTATTATGTTTCTCAAAGGTTGTTGAAAATTCTAATATCAACTGCAAGCATTATGATTGTAGTGCATCGAAAAAGCTTTAACTGGATCAGGTGTCTCATCTTTTAGGTAATGGACACACAGTATTAATCGGATAATACGCTATAGTCATGCTATTAACCTCAGGTAATTGTTGTAATATGATAGTTGCAACATGAATGATTCACCGTCAGGGTTGTTGTTAATAACAGTTTTATTGTATCCATTTTCATCGGGTTGTCAAATTGGCTGAAAGCACAGATGGCCTCTAATAACCGGTACAATTAGAGAGGGAACTGTTTTAGAAGTACAATGAACGTCAGGGTTATATACTCGGAGTAACGTCACTAGTTTCCGTATTTCCATGGTAACGCGTTATGTGTTTTCACATCGGCGAGGTGTCTGTATCTAATTGGAGGTCTATTCAGTTCACATTCGATATGGGTGACAGCCATTATACGCGGTCGGTTTCTCATACGTGGGCGAAAAAAAGGGAAGAAGATCCTGAGCGGAATTTGTAAAGTTGAACAGAAACCATAACGTAAACGAGTTGAAAAAACAAAAAAAGCGAAATAACCGCGTCGAGCTATAGATCAGAATCCAATGAACTAAAGCTTCATCGTACTAAAGGTTGAATGAATGGAATTTGAGTCGGATGGAAAATAAAGATAAATTGATGCTGAAAAAGTTGATGGCATAAAAGCTGCTCAGTATTAGGATAGAATGGAATACAAAGCACGATAGACACATTGATGGATAAGTTGATGAAATTGAGGTGATTAAGAATACAACAGAAAGCTGGATGGAACAAGATTAAATTTTAGGAAACAAGTAACAAAGTGGGGTCTGACTGGTCTCCACGAAGATATCACAAGTTATAAGTTTTATTCATCATCAGAAACTAATTGTGTTAATATAACTTCGTTTGGTCAAATCCAGAAAGCATGTGTAAATTCAACAAAATAAATATATAAAATGATTAGAGCATTAATAGAAGAAAAAAAAAAATTATAAAATGATTACAGCATTAATAGAAGAAAAAAAAATTATAAAATGAAAACATAGGAAAACATATGAATAAAGAGTGAATGAAACTGATAGTAACTATTAAGGAATAAACATACTGGAATTTATTAGTAAAGAATAAACAATTTCTTAACATCAAATTAAAGTCGATGTCATCAAAAATAAGTATTATATAAAACTATTACATGTATATGTTTATGTATACATGTGTGTGCATAGTGTGTTTGTCTTATAAAATAAAAGAACAATAAAATAAAGACGATAGGATTGTCAATACTAAGTCGTTATAGCCAGTACTGTTCTCAACAGTGTTGCCAATACTAAGTCAGTATTGCCAGTACTGTTCTCAACGTGTTGCCAATACTGTCATTATTGTCAGTAGTGTTCTCAACAGCGTTGCCAATACTGTCATTATTGCCAGTACTGTTCTCAACAGCGCTGCCAATAGTAATTCGATACTGTTGTCAATACTGAGTACTGAGTCGACACTTTTTTAATCAAACTAAAAACTATTATAGTTTTATTTATATCATTTTTAAAATACGATGACATTAAGCAAAACAAGTTTTATTTCTTCGAATTACATTCATTATAATATAAGAATCATTAAAAACAAAAACTGTTTAGTATTCATAGAGAAATAATTTCAAATTATAATTCATCCTTGTTTCTATTTTATGATCTAGAATCATTAAAGTAATAATAATGATAATTATATATTTATTAGTATGAAATGTCACGGATTAAAAATCAATCAACTTCAAAAGCAATGAATATAAAAAAAGGAAAAAAAACATACATCTATTTTTTTTATAATCGAGTTTAAATCGACGAAGAATGTAAAAAATTGCAATAAATCGATATCTTTAATAAAGAAAAAAAAACATAACTTAATAGCCGTTGAATATCTTAAAGTCCGTAAAGAGTTAATTTGTCTCTCTTGTAACATGCAAGACGTAAAAAAAAAACATATTTAGATTTACATTTTCTCATTAAGTATTTTGATGAGAAGGTATATATTTAAAGTGGGGAAAAAGTTATTTTAAAAAGTCAAACAGATCAATTTACGAGTTCAAACATAAAATGCGAGCTGTAATAAGCAATATATTTCATGCAGACAGTAAAAAACGTGCAAACATCACAACATGAAGTCATCAAGAGTGCAATAATGCTTTGCTAAAAACATGAAAAGCATTAAAGAAAAGGGGTGAGGGAGAAAAAAAAATCGTATTGAGAATATTCCTGTCTTTTTTTAAACTTAAACTAATAAAATCACGAGTGTAAATTACAAATTAGGGTAAATTTATAGTCGGTGTAAAATACACGACATACAAAGTTAAAATTTTAAATGAGATGAAAGTTAAAGAATGGTTTAAAGTTTAAAGTCTTGATAGCTTTTATAAAGAATAATAATAGTAATAATAGGCGGCCTAAACTTCATTATTATGCAGTTATCATATCAATATATAGTTTAAATCGTTCCACATTTTAAGAGAACAAATAAAAAAATAAAAAAAATCACAGGGAAGTACTTGCCCCAAGTACTTTTTAGGGTTTTGTAGATGAGTAAGCATACCCATTATGTAATTATGATTTCTGGTCTTCGATCTCAAGAGTGCGGGTTCGATTCCCCGGGGGGTCACAATGTTTTTTATCAGTAATAAACCAATAAGGAATGCAAACTTTAAAAAAGCAAATATATATTTGTNTCCGGTTGCTAATGAGCTGGTATTATGGTTTGCTAATAAGGTCCTGTCATAATGTGCTAGTCCGGTTGCTAATGAACTGCTATTATAGTTTGCTAAAAGGTCCTGTCATAATGTGCTAAGGTGGTATAATAATTTGCTAATTCTTTTGTAATTTTATAATACATTCCGCTATTACAATTTCTATTATAACCTTTTTAACTCTTCAAAACGTTTGTCTATAACATTGAATTTAGGAAAAGTAACTTTAATTATAAGTGTAACAACTTCTTTCATGAGTGACAAATAAAGTCGAATATAACTTGACCAATAATCATTATCAATTTCAACAAAGATAAATTTGCCCAAAATCATCAAAGGAGAATTATGTTTACTATATCGTTCAAAACAACCCAAAGTTTGAAAAAAAAGAAGTTATTTCTAAGTTCAAAGTATGTATTCCTCAACTGGACACTTCCAAATACAGTACCGTCTTTTGTTCAATCAAAAAAGACCTTAAATTACTAATGACCCAATTTTCTATAACCTAGAGGTCAACTTACAATCTCTCCTCCATAAATGTTCACGAAATAAGAAATAAATTATCAGACAATATACCCTTGGGAGTTATTACTCAAGGTATATTTGAACTTCGATAACTATTTGGTCTTTAAAGGAACCAATTTAAATCAAATAATACCTAAACCGTAATTACAGGGTTTCGGTACGATGGTTAAAAATGAAGAAGGGAATTCTTTTAAAAACTGATATATTATGCACTCGTTGGCCTTAAACCTCAAAAAAGGTCAATCTTTTGAACAAAAAATAAATAAATAATAATTACACAGGGATTTAAATTTATCTTTATTTTTTTCGAAGTGTAATCTACCAAAATCGATATTTTCTCAGTTTAAAATTCGTTCGACTTAGAGAATTAAATAATTATTTATTTATGATATTTTAAAAACAGATATGCATAAAAGCATTAAAATGAAGAATGAAAAAAATTGGTAAATACTAAATACTCCATAGTGCTTTGAACAACTGTAAGGTCCCTTCTAGCTGGAAGGCATTGTTGATTCCAACAACATCCGCCAGGGGATTTTCAGTTTTAGTCTCCGGGTTCAAGGTTTCGACAGAATTCCACCAGAGGGAGTGGGAAGTTGTTTTTTACAGGGCTTCGGTCGAGTCACGATTTTTCTCTCCTGGGTCGAAATGGAATCGATTATGCCGCTACGGAATTATATCGTTTTGATGTTTTTGTTTCTTCTTCTTCGACCTCGATTTTTCCGACCAGATCAAATATTTTTTTATTTGTTATTTTATCATTTTTGATAATCTAAGAAAGATAATGTTGCTGAATTAATTTACTAAGTTGTATTTCGATTCATTTTCAATGTATATATTTCACCTTCACTTATGGAGTTATACTTTTCATATTCATATAACTTCTTTAATATTGCAATGTTCCATATTACGTACGCTTAAAATTCTTTGACAAAAAATTCCTACCTTTTTCTCATCAACTACCATAGTACATACAGCTTAAAAGTTTTTAAAATTTAAACTACTCAGTATCTTCACAGAGATATGAAAAGATTTGATTGACAGAGATATGAAAGATTTGATTTATAACAAAACCAGTTAATTTAACATCGAAAAGTGGTTCAACGCACCCTAGCGACAACTAGTCAAACTACTTGCTCAAAATAGAGTAGACTACTTAACGGGTTCGAACCTCTTCTACATTAAAACATTAATTCACGAACTCTAGAGGCTAAAAGATGAACTATCTACAACTATCTAATAAGATTATTTCAAAATCAAAATAATAATTAGTGAACTCTAGGTTTAAATGTATGATATATAATACTTATTTAAACTGAAATATTGTTAGATGCACTCTAACGGTTAAATTATATAAAATAATTAATTTATGTTAATAATTTCTATTTTTACTAGCTTTTATTTAACTTGTAATGTTTGTATGTTGTGTGTTTGTATGTATAATATGTTCGGATGAAATCTTGCAACTGAATTTTAAAGCAGTTATCAAAATTTTGCATACAGTTTAGTTTGGATTGGATGACAATGCATGGTTAGCTAAGTAACGTTCTAAATCCAATATGGCAGACAACCCAAGATGGCGGACAGCCCAAGATGGGGGACTAGTTATTTTTTAAGCACGCCAATGATATGGGTATCAAATAAAAGGGTTATATACGCATAAAAGCTTGTTTTAATTTTTTTTTTTTTTACAATTAATTTATTTATTGTTTAAAATTCACCACCTTTTTCACAGCAAAACATTACTTGGCACACTCTAACGGCTAACAATTGAACTATTGACTTATCTGTATAAAAAAAAGTTAGTTAGTTCAATTTTATCAATTTAAAGGTAAAATTGTGTTAATATTATAACTCAATATCTTTCACAGTGTTAACGTTTAAAGCCTGTGCAAAATAGATAATATTTAAGAAATACTTTACGTCACTTCGACTTGTATTTACAAAAGCACATTACGTGACGCTGCCTAGCGTCACGAAATGTGCAATAATTTTATTTATTAAAGTCAACAGGACTATTTTGATTTACAATATTAATTTTCTCTAAGCTACATACTTAACGACTAAAGGACAAACTACTTGACAAAAAAACACTATTATTTTACAAACTGAGGTAATTTCTACTGGTTTTATCATTATAAATATTACTTAACGAACTCTAGCGGCTGAAAGGATAACTAACAGGCAATAATAATACAGTAATAAAGGATAACTAATAAACTAATTGGCAATAAAGTTAATAGAGTAGTGACATTTGATCATTAATTGAACATAATATAAAGAATTTTATATTCTTTTACAAGTTATGTTCGAAGCAAATACAGGTGTATTATTGCACATTTTGTTTTACGCTATTATTACATGTCTTTTACAGTATTAAACTCCTTCTTTATACTAATTTTTCCTTTAATCTGCAAATTATACCAATTATAGTTTTTTTTTTTAACGTTTACTTATACTTTTATTATAAAACCAGAAAAAGAGCAATTCAAAAATAATTTGAACCAAAAATTGTTCAAAGGAGTAACCAAAATACAAAAAAGTGAAATCATCTTTTATTCTTAGAAATCTGAAAGTTGGTTAAAAAGTTCAACTTTTTTTTATAAACGAAAGGAACTTAATCAATCCAAAACTGGATAATATTCTACGTAGATTGTTGTTAAAATTAAAATAACCATTTGATTGATAATATTCTAGTAAAATTCACATGAGAGGAAAATTACACGAAAGATAAATGCAAGGGATCAAACGTAATATGGGTTATTACAAGAGAAAATCGACTGAAAAAAATAATTCGATGACAAAATCGACAGAAATAATAATACAATTTAATTTAATGACCCCGAGTTATTAACCTTGACATTATACATAATTCTGGAAAAATCATCTTCACCAATAATAAAGTTAGTATAGTTATAATTTCCCTTTTTATTCTGGAAATAAAATGTTCGGAAAAAAAGTTGTTGCTGTAACAAATATTACACAGATACATTCTTTGTTACACTTTACTCAATCATCAATCATCAGTTCAATGATAACATTTATTCTTTCTTATCAGAAAGATTATATTTTCGATTAAAGATAAACACATATTTACCAACATTCAGAAACTTTAATATACTAAGTAAATAAATAATAAGTACATAAAATACTAAGCAAATACTAAGAACATAAAATATTAAGTAAGTAAATACTAAGAACATAACATACTGAATATAAGTGAATACTAAGTACATAAAATACTAAAAATAAGTGAATACTAAGTACATAAAATACTAATTAAATAAATACTATTTANTAAGTACATAAAATACTAAATATAAGTGAATACTAAGTACACAAAATACTAAGAAAGTAAATACTAAGTACATAAAATACTAAGTAAGTAAATACTAAGTACATAAAATACTAAATATAAGTGAATACTAAGTACACAAAATACTAAGAAAGTAAATACTAAGTACATAAAATACTAAGTAAGTAAATACTAAGTACATAAAATACTAAATATAAGTGAATACTAAGTACACAAAATACTAAGAAAGTAAATACTAAGTACATAAAATACTAAGTAAGTAAATACTAAGTACATAAAATACTAAATATAAGTGAATACTAAGTACACAAAATACTAAGAAAGTAAATACTAAGTACATAAAATACTAAGTAAGTAAATACTAAGTACATAAAATACTAAATATAAGTGAATACTAAGTACACAAAATACTAAGAAAGTAAATACTAAGTACATAAAATACTAAGTAAGTAAATACTAAGTACATAAAATACTAAATATAAGTGAATACTAAGTACACAAAATACTAAGAAAGTAAATACTAAGTACATAAAATACTAAGTAAGTAAATACTAAGTACATAAAATACTAAATATAAGTGAATACTAAGTACACAAAATACTAAGAAAGTAAATACTAAGTACATAAAATACTAAGTAAGTAAATACTAAGTACATAAAATACTAAATATAAGTGAATACTAAGTACACAAAATACTAAGAAAGTAAATACTAAGTACATAAAATACTAAGTAAGTAAATACTAAGTACATAAAATACTAAATATAAGTGAATACTAAGTACACAAAATACTAAGAAAGTAAATACTAAGTACATAAAATACTAAGTAAGTAAATACTAAGTACATAAAATACTACATATAAGTGAATATTAAGTACATAATATACTAAGTAAATAAATAATAAGTACATAAAATACTAAGTAAATAAATAATAAGTACATAAAATACTAAGTAAGTAAATACTACAGTCTATAAGATTAGAGTTGGCACAATCGAAGGCGGGGAACAACAAACGTGAAGGTAGATTTGGGGTTATAAAAAGGGATCAGTGTTGCCATGTTATATTTTTTTTTTGTGGAACATGGGTAGAGTAGAGCATTTTTTTCTGAAGTTGCATTCAACATAGGGGACCAATAGAATCGCTTCCCTCAAAATTTTTCCGCCTTTTGATTGCCTTATAGACTGAAGTACATAAAATAGTAAGAAAGTAAATAATAAGTACATAAAATACTAAATAAGTGAATACATACTAAATACCATGGAATAATTAAGTATATTAGATGACCTCCATCAACGCTCTAATTTCTGAAGAAATGATAAAAATTAAAGTTATACCGAAAAATAAATTTGTGACTCAATATTAACTATTTTAAATAAATATATTCCATATTTTTATATTTCCCTATTAGCATATAATACTATTTAAATAAATTTCAACAAAATAAAACCTTAAGCTAATTTTAATTCTTGAAGTTTCATTACACATAAATAATTAATGGGAAATTATTATTCATTTAAAATAAAAAAAAATAAAAAAATGCAGAGTACCTTGAAGACCTTGAGAATCTTTCATGTGTAAAAATATACCTTTTTAAAACCAAATGAGATTATACAAAACCTCGAATTATTTCTGATCTAATTAACAAAATGGAGCCCACTAGTAATCTATAACTCCTCACTAACATTTTCATTTGTGGGAGCCTGCCCAAAAAAAAAAATATGTAATACTACTTTTTGAGACCTCCCCAGAAAAATATACAAACAAATGTTTTTCAGTAGGCTAGATTACAACGCTAATAAATATTTTAAGGACAATAATTATTTAATAATTCTAATCATATGATATCCTTTTTCTTCTGTTTATCTATTTGCTTCTTTCTTCTGTCTTTTTTGTTTTATTTATATTTTATTTGATCACTGGAGGTTGATTTTTTTAAAGGGATACATTAAATATTATTATTTTTAGGATTTTTATTTCAACATGATTTCACTAATAATATAGGCATGGGAAAATTAAAATATGTTTCATTATTTGACAGGTTATATAAAAATAAATTAATGTAATATATATTTTTAATGGATGTAGACAGAGACGATGATGGAAATATTTTAAGCTGTAATTAAGTATTGTGATATTTAAGATTTCGTCCAATAATATGATTATACCTTAAGATTTAGGTTTGGATTTTTTTTTTCTTTTTAAATTTAAAAATTTGTATTCTTGAATAAAATATAAAATAATATTTAAAAATGTTTAGACAATATTAAATAATTTTCTCATAAAATTTTTGGTAAGAGTTGTCTACCAAAAGATTTTATTTTCGTAAATCAATCTCTACATTGATGTAAGGATGTGTGATATCAACATGTTTGAACACAGTTCGATATAACAGAAAAATCAGTATTACCTACTCAGTTTAGTAAAAAAAAAAAAAAAAAAAAAAAAAATCCACAATTACCTGGTAAACTTAACTAGTTATAAAATAATACTTGGTCAACAGTTAACATAAAAGTTAAATTGACAAAGACCTAATTATACTTGGTCAACAGTTAACAGTTAAATTGTCAACCGATCTAATTATACTTTGTCAACGCTAAACCGAAAACTCTTAATCTTCTTTCGCTGAACAGAAGGTTCAACAGACCTAGTTTCTTGGTCAACAGTTAACAGTTAAATGGTCAGTAGACTTAGTTATACTTGGTCAATACTGAACGGGAAGGTCAACAGAGAACATTTAAATGACAAGAGATGACAAACTTAAGGGGTTAAAAGAGGTTTAAAGAGGTTAAAAGAGGTTTAAAGAGGTTAAGGTACTCAACTGATATTGTTCATAACATTAGACGGTTAATTTAATCATTGTAATTATTTTATCTATTGTAGAATTTTTGTGGAGTTTAATAACAGAAAAATATACAGCAAAAGAGTTTTTTTTTCGACTTATACTAGAAAAATTTCAAATAATGTGACGCTAATAAAGTTCAAAGAAAAATTAAGGAGTAATTTATTGTTATTATTAATTTATTCCACAAATAGAGAGCCTGCTTGAAATGTAAGTCATTATATAGCGAGTAGGGGGAATTCAAAAGCTACAAATTTTCAAATCCATTTCACGACTATCTATTTTACCTAGATAGCTGAAACGTTCACAGATTTTTTTTTTTTTTCAAATAAAACAACTGAACGCTAACATCTTATTTATAGCTTATTCATTATTTAACAATGTACACAACCATTACTCATTATTTTGTAATTACTAAAGAAAGTTAAGATGGTTTTTCCCCCAAAACTTTCTAACATTCTATTAACTCGCTCATACTTATTTTGTTAGTTTTTAAGAAAAAGTTTGTCTGAAAAGAAAAAAACCCTTAAAAAAAATTTAATTAATTTGGGGTTTCAAATATTTCCTATAGGTATGTTCCAAAATGCGTGACTAACAAGTCTTATTTTACTTGATGACAGGTTTGCTTTACTTTGCTTGACCTTTCCATATATCTTCATCACAAACCTACAAATATTTAGGTCAACCTACATGGATTCCTATTTATGGTGGTTTTTTGTCCCTGTTTTATTCCTTGTTAAAGGTAAAAAGCCATAACAACTCCTTGTTTATTGTTGTTAAACAAGTGTATTATATTCCCTAGTTACCACGGTGTAATAAACATCTTTTGGTAAACAGTTCTAAGTAAAGGAGTTGGAAAAAAAAGAAAAAAAGGTGTTCAGCAGGGTTCATATGTTGGCCCACTCCTATTCAACATAAAGTTCTGTAAATTATCTTTTTTTTTTTTTTTGTCCTACTCACCGTAAATGACAAAATATTAAAGGGTTACATCAGTACCAGTTCACAATTTGAAATATTGTAGGGAAAAAGGTTTAATAGGTCAGTAGTTTTTTTACGTAAGTTGTAAATTACGTTATAAACTATACATGTTTTTTTAGTATTAAGCTATTAAATAAATTAATTTGTATTAAATTAATTAGTTCTTTGTCAAGCCACTATTTAAATTACCCAATGACTTAAATATATTATTCTAATTTAAATTTTATACAATTTGTAAATCAATATTAATATTTGAATATATTATAAATATTTGTTGGGCAACACTTGATTTGTAATTAATTGTAATATAAAGAGAAATATAAAAAAACGAATACATAAATAGTTTGAATTCTTTAAAACAATTAGTTGAACTATATATAATTAATTAAATAATTAGATACACGCTTTTAATATTAAAAAATAAAATGACATCATCTGAGAAATATATTTTAGAACATATTTATTAACAAAAATAAATCAATTATTAACCTATGGTAACAACACAATTAATGGCTCTTGAATTTAATACAATGATAATAATAAAAAAATGTAATAGGATAAAATTCAAGCAACAATTGACGCAGAAGGTCCTAGGAACTAAAAATTTATAAACACTACTTATTTTATAGGCTCAATTTTTTTGGCCTGTTTCACACTTTCGAATAACAAATAAATTATAAGACGAATATAGTAACATGCGCAATATATAATGTATTTCCCTCCTTTTCCTCTCTCGTAAATGCCCATGCGCACACACACATTATAAAAGTGGAGGGGATATATACGGATATAGATGGAAAAAAAGGAATTGAGAGGAAGGTTCACAGAGGATGGTTCTGTAAGAGACAGACTAGGGGGTCATATAATATACGACACCTTTTAAAAAACATAAAGTGCACGTCTAAAACACAACACCCTCATCTATAAATCTGCTGTTCAGAGAATCCTACTTTTTCTTATATTTACAAAAAATGTAAATAAATCAAAAAAAGTAATAGTTAAACTTTTACTCTGGTAAAAAAGGTATATGGGCAATGCTGAACTCTCAATAGATCAATTTCACTTAGTTTAGTAAAAACAAATAAAATATTTTTTTATAAATCAAAAGGTACCCTATATGATTTAAAATGCAAAATGTATTCAAAGGTATTATATTAGTAAATATATTTACTAAGTTTAGAATAGTACTAAGGTAGATAAATTTACAAATATGTAGTAAATTTATACCGACGTTTAGGAAACATATATTTCCCTCTTCAAGGTAAAATCAAGATTTTATATTCTATTGAACCATTCTTATATAAAATCATTTGTATAAAATTATTTGTGCGACGATAATACGACTACATTAGTTTATTAGATAATAGAGTACATATTATTGATACGTACATTAAACTATCATTTTGGATTCATCTAATGGTTTTTTTTTTTTTTAAATAATAGCTAATCAAAACATTTTTTAAACTATAAAATGAATTATCAACAATTGCGACAATGTTAACAATAACGTAATACAAATTTGCTATACATTCCATGCTGTCAATTTACTGTCAATAGATACAAGACGATCGTGCAGTTAATTCGTGCAATGCTTTTCCACATGCAATAGTCGATCTTTACGTCTTTTGAACATCTTCTTTCTTCTTGACTTCTTTCGTGAGAAATAGTCTGTTGATTTTTCTTTTGATGTACGATATCTTGAATTGATTATACACGATACGGAGAAGTGAAGAAGATGTAATTTTTATTTTACTGATCAGATCAAAGCAAAGTTAAACTCTAGTAGCTAAAATAACGTGATGATATGCCATCACACTTTTCAAATGGGTTGTTATTATTGAATAATGGCAAAGGATGTTTTCAAAAAGGATTTTCCCCCCTTTTTTCTGTGGTAGATACAACGGAGTAAAAATAGTAAAGACGGAGCCTCGAGAGGAGAAGGGAACTTTCAAACAAGAAGAAAAGAAAACAAGAAGTTTCAAGGAAGAAAAATCGTGAGGGAGATAAAAAAAAAAGAAGACAACAAGCAGAAATAAAAAGTAAAAACGACGACGGGGGAGAGGAGTTTTGTGTTGGATTCCTTTTTTTATTAAAAAAAATGAAGGAAAAAGTATTTTAGAGAGAGAAGGTTAAGGCATAAACGAAGGCGTGTAAAAGTCGTAACAAAGTGAAGGCACCCGTGAAAGAGAACAAGAGTTAGAAGTACTAATAAGGAAGGAGGTGGCTAGAAGAAGATTCATGAAGACGAAAGAGTTGTAAGAAGAATAAGATTGCAGAAAGGGGTCTGCATCTTCTTAAAGAAGAACAGAGTTAAAGAAGGTGAAGTTAATCTTCATGAAGATAAAAAAAAGAGATGGAGCAAGCAAACTATTGGAAGATGATGAAAATAAAAAAAACTAAACCTTCTTCATGAAGATAAGAATAAAGTAGGGAAGGAGTTGGAGCTAGCCATTATACGATGCTTGAAGAAGTCAAGGTCGGATGTTTTAGATTCGCTAGGTACCTCCCACTCTTGCAGGCTCTTGATGGCTTGGAAGATTCTCTCACCGCGGTCACTATCTCGAAGAGAACGTTGCCAACGCAAGCAATAGAAAACCAGCTCTTTTGTTGTCGTTTTCCTTTTTGCCTTTTTATCCGGCTTTGTGCTTTTTTTATTGCCTTCGTCTCCTTTCGTGTGGTATAGGAGTATAGGAGGCAAGAGAAACCGCAGGGAATAGACCGATGAACAACATAGTAAAAAAGGAAATTAAACTCTCTTGGCTCGTATTGAACATGGGAATTTTCCTCCTTTTTATTTCAAAATAAAACTTAAGCAATTTTGTTTTCAACAGCTAAACTACACAGTCCAGCCAACATAAGAGGATTTCAACATCTTTTGATCCTTTTCACTCAATAATTTAAAAGAGAACTTCATACACAGCCTTACTTCTCCAATGTTACAATTTTTCACCTCCAAATATACATCCACTCCACTCCATTAGAAATATACCATCCAATTTCATTCAAAAGTAAGACGTTAAGCAAACTTAATCTAAATATTTGTTTTACCCTTAGATCTGGGTTAACCAATGCAGTACCAACAATTACGGTAAGCTTCTATAATTGGAATTATTTTTCTAATAATAATGATAGAAAGGTTAAACATTTCATTAAAGGGAACTTCATTTCATTACATAATAAAAATGTTTCCTTCACACAATGTTTTTTTCTAAATTGAGACTAGATTGTCACAATTGTTAGCGTAAGGACTTTCCACAGCGTAAGGACAGTTCCAGTGAGAGAACCTTAATTTTCTTAGACACACTTAAGACTAAATTGACACACCAATCGTTTTTCTATGAAAGAGTAGGTTGCACCACTTATAGTAAAAAGTACATTCAAAAATAATTATTATAGAATGTTCTTTTTTCTTTCGAGCTTACCTAAAGCTAACATCATCAAGATGCATTGACATCAAAAACCCATTTCAGACATGTTTGCCAGTCGGTATTATTTTTACATTTTCGCAAATTCTTAAAAACTACTTCGACCAACTTAAATATTCGATAATTAATTAAATAGTGGACTAACTAGGGAACCAACAATTAATGGATTAACTAAAAATCCAACAAGTGAAGTACCTTGAGAACTAACAAGTGGGCTAACTAGTAAAAACATTCTAGGCTATTCTGGTTTTTCTTTGAGAATTAACTAATCTCAGACTCTGATACATTTTTCTAAATAAAATTCAACCTAGGGTCAAGATGTGTTTTAAATTTGTTTTCAGATGAGAGTGTCGTGTTGTTTATACATCTTATGTCCGATATAAAAGATAAAAATTCCTCTATCTTATTACATGAGGTTTATAATGTGAGGATCATCGGAATCCACGATGATAATGGTTTATGGAAATGATTAGTCTTCGCCCAATAGTAAAATTTAAACTGGGTGTGCAATGCTTGCAATCTTGAGCTGAGCGGGCATTTTAATAATATTTATTTATTTATTTAATTTTTTCCTATTTTACCAATAGAATGACCCCTCATAAACAAATATGACAAAACTGACATACAACAATAATTGTACTCTTAAAGAGCTTTCCAACGACATGCAACTTGAAGGGCGTATACTATTTTAACTTTTGTACCCCATACCCCTGTGTACCAATTTAGACCATTTCAGATTTATACCTTCCTGAGGTTGGTCACATTAACCGTGCCGAATTTCGTGCAGATTGGTTCAGCCGTTCAGGAGAAAACTTATGAACCCCGTACCTCGTACCCCTGTGTACCAATTTGGACCATTTCAGATTTATACCTTCCTGTGGTTGGTCACTATGACCGCGTTAAATTTTGTGCAGATCGGTTCAGCCGTTCAGGAGGAGTATGCATCATAGAAAACGCAAAGTGTAGTATAAGAGCTTCGCTTCGCTCAGCTCAAAAATACATGGAGGAAATCAAAGAGCAGAATTCTAGGATTGATCAAATCCCTAGGATCAATTAAAAAAGTATTATTTTTTAATTGAATACGGTAATTAGATCTTTCGAACATTCTTTCAAAAGATTGCTTTACAGTGCGGAATGAA
This sequence comes from Gerris buenoi, assembly GCA_001010745.2. Lineage (NCBI taxonomy): Eukaryota > Metazoa > Arthropoda > Insecta > Hemiptera > Gerridae > Gerris > Gerris buenoi. Next base: position 896,038 of record KZ651074.1, on the reverse strand, counting down.
TGATAGAGAGTCTTTTGTTCACATTAATAATTATTCAATCATCAACAAATTCAAGATGAAAACAATAACCGGGTCTGTAGTACCGCGTGAATGAATGGAATTGACAGCTGACTGTATTGTTTTGCTACTGATGGGAGATCATTTGATTAATGAATATGGATGTTTCTTGCAATTTCTTTTGAGATAGTAATGTTGATTCTTTTTTTTAAAGTTTTCAACTTTATTGTTTTTGGTTTTATAGACGCTGGTTTTACACGAGTATACTTTAGAATATGTTTTGTTTTTTTAAGTTTTGTTTAATTAAAACTATGACCTTCGCATTGTCTTGAGTGCTCGAGGCTCGAAACAGGAAACACTTCTTTCCATTAGCTTTAGAGGTCTAGCTCGTTGTTTCGAACTCATTTGTTTGTCCGGAATGGGAAAAAACTGACTCTCCGAGACCTGACCGCTCGAAGCTAGGTGAAGTTTACAACATGGAAACGACCTTGGCCGGATACTACTTCAAACTGGCGCCAACACCTGCGAATTAAACAGGCAAAGAGTTCTTGATCCCGCTTGCTCTTCTGTAACTTTGGGGTCAGCCAAGTCCATTTCTATGCAACGGTAACCTTCAGCTAGTTGTTCCTTGTCAAGGAAGTTGTTATAGTTGTAGCTATGTAACTATATAACATCAAGACTTCTCATTTCTTTATAAACGAATGTTGGAATACGATGCAGAATTATGCAATAGAAATACCATAATAAGAAATTCTTTAACAGTATGCTGGGATAACAACTATGCAATAACAATATGCTAGATTTCAGTTCTGATTGACATATAAGTCAAAATCTTGAAATGTTTTAGTACATGACAAATAAGAAAGTTTATATTTGTTGAGTTGACAATGATATTTTAATATCATACTGACCGAAGGTAATAGAAGCATTGTGATCATGATCATTCTGAAGAAGATCATTTTTCTATGTCTTTTAATTTAAAATTGCACAGAACGAAACTTGTTTCAGACATAAGGAAACATTGTCGGTCTTGTGTCTGATGTCATTAAAAATGTTAACGAACCACCATATTATCTTAAAAACTGCTAGTCTGTTTTTTTACTCTTAAATGATAGATCATTATTAGCCGAAAATTGGCCCTATATCAATTTTTGTCCTTCTGCGGACATTGTGAATTTGGAATCGAAACAAGTTTAACAACCACATTTTCAATTCCATTGTGACCATTCCTCAAATAATAGGACGCGAGGAAGCTATGTGCCACACCAACTGGCAGAATATTTCATAATTTGATTTACTCGAGGTTTTTCCTTTAGAAGTAAAAAATATAATTCAAAACCAACTTCTGAGTATTTAAACTAACTATTAAAGACGTATTTTAATAAAAATTAACGGTACTCAATACCTTGAGATTAAAAGGAATATTAATAATTTCTCCGCAGCAATCTATGGTTCCTAACAGATAATTGTATTTTGGTCTTTCTCTATAATATTAACGACAAAACAATCAACATAATTACAACAAACATAAATAATATATAAATTCAGTCAAAATTATAATCTTAATACTACTCGTTCGAAGTTTAAATATTCGTATTTGCTATTATATTATTACTTCGACTTATATATCCTTTCTTCCTATCGGAAGATATAAGAGAAACGATTAAAAAAACACAATAAAACATTATAACGTTTTATTTCATTATCGATTGAGTATTAAAATTTAAAATTATAAATAGAATAAGATGGAGTAAAAAGATACAATTTTATAGGTTTGTGCCAAATTATTTATTTTTGCAACTTTGACTTTGAAATTTTGCAGGGTTGAAACTAGCTATTTGTTTTTCTTCTTTTTCACCGGGCGAGTTGTTTATTTATTTATTTCTCCCCCCCCCCCTCAACCCCTGAATTTATAAAGGCGAAATCTGGTTTTTCCTTTTCTTTCTCGAGTCTTGAGTGTAACTTGTTATGGTAGTTTTGTAGTTTTCTTGTGTCCCGAAGAAGACTTCTCTAGCCTGAATTCTTAGTTAGGAGTGAAGAAAGAACTGCGTGAGATCTCCCCACTTATTCCTCTTGCTCTTCTTTAGTATTATACGATGAAACCGAGCGTATAGAAAAATATAACGAAGACCGACTCCGTTTGCCTTCTTCCCAACAAAAACCTTCTCATGGTTTGGTTTCCCAACCTCGTATTCCATCTTCCAGTTCCTCCAAGCAAGCATCCTTCGTCCTTTTTCTTCCTTCGACTCCAAGTCTTCAGACGAGTCCTTCCTTGTCTCGCGAAAACAACTCTTCCTTCTTCACTCTCCTTTATCCGTTTTTCCATCCTTCCACTCATTAACTTCAGAAGGCCTTCACCAGGATTAAAAACCCGAAGGAGAAGATAATTAAAAACAACAAGAAGGAGCCTTTTAAAAACGAGAATTCCACGAACGATAGCGTGAAAGGAAAAATTGTTACTTTCTTCTGCTCTTCTGAACTGATTTTATTTTTATTTACTCCATATCAGTCAAAAGCTAAAAACAGATTTTAACATTGAAGGCGAAAACCTTCGCTTATCGATGGTACTAAGTTCGTCGATTTAATCACGTTTTCAACCTTATTGAATTTAATTGATAAAATTGATCACTTTGCTGTCAAAAATACCGAGTTCATAATTACATGGCCCAGTGTTTTACATTTTTTCAAAATTTATCATAAAAATAACTTCTCCTCGGCTGGGAACCGAACCCGGCCTCTCTCACTTCGCTTTTAAAGCTATTTTCTCAGGAACTAGATTTTGTCCGGGAAAACGGCTTATTTCGTCAGATTCGTATTTAAATAGACTACATTTTAGAAATTTTTAAATAAAATTGTCGGAAGCGTTTTCGAGGAATAATTTTTATTTTTTACGTGTTTTTTTTTATTGGGGGGGGGGGGGGGGGTAGCGCCCCCAAATTGGGAGCTAAAATTTATTTCTCGATTTCGCCTCGGGTTATGATTTTTCTGAACGTGTATGCCAATTTTTTTTCAAAAATCGGGCCAGTATTTTAGTATCCAAGCCTCTACACAGACAGATATTTTTTAAAAACCTTTCTTGGGACTCAGGGGACATCAAAACGTGTAAATCCATTAAAATCTCAACAACGAATTTTCGCGCTATCACAATACTTTCTCTTTATGCGAGAAAGTAAAAAGGACTTCTATGGTACATAAATAAGTATAACTGATAAATAACAACTGAAGTGTTCAAAATCCAGTCTATTTTAAATATTTTAGGGAAATACCTACCTCCCTACTTATAGTAGTTTTTCGAATATTCACTATAAACTGATCGTTCCTTAATAATTGAATTGATAAAATAAATCAATTTGTTGTCAAAAATTCTACAGCAATAAGAGACTATGAATAATGTACATGAATAAGTTTCACTAATGATCAACTGAAGTGTTCAAATCTCAAGTCAATTTTAAATATTACCTATTGTACCTTTTCAAATTTTCCAAATAAACTGACCAGGTAAATGAGTTTTCTTTTTCGTCACTACGTTTCAATAGTTTAAGGTTTGTAATCCTTTAAGAGAAAATCATTAAAATAACATTAATTGGTTAAAGAAAATGGACAGATTAGTCATTATTCATCATTTCTTTTAGGTACTGATCAACACAATAATAGGTAATAACAGCTTAAATTTTATAAAGTGCGATAAACGTATGAAATTAATTAATTATAATCAATAAAAATAAATAATAGACTATATCAATATGAAAACCATGTAGGATAATATTGAATATTATTGAGATAATATATGAGGTACAAAATCTATATATACTTCACTAATTTATAGATTTGATCATTAATTTTAAACACGTTTTACGTTTCCGAGGAATTGTAGGAATATATGGTTCAGAGTAGGTCTTTAACCTCCCGTGTCCAGCTCGATTAATTTTCAGTATATCTAATGTCTAAATAATTAATGTTGACATCAGATACAGCGGAGAATATATAGCAGGTTTAAACCACTCATCAATTAGCTGTTTCAATTTCTTAATTATATAATTTTAATCGAAGAACATGACTTAGTTTTTTAGAGATATTACTGATAATTTATTAGATAAAGTAAAAGCACCTTGTACCAGGATTCCCTAAATGAAAAATTACATCGCTTATTAAGAGGTATTAACAAAAATGATCACTAAAAATTAGAAAAGAGGATAATACTATTTAAGAGATTAAAGGAGAAACAAAATCAATAATAATAATAATAATACCGAGATGCAACAGTTTACTCAAGGTCTGAACCAAACGGTCTACACTAGTATTGAAATGTGTGGAGGGTAATAAAGATGGACACAAATCGATCGATGTGGCTTAATTAAGTCATTGTTGCGAATATACTACGGAAGGGATGTCTTTGAACGAAGTCAGGCGAAACTTAAGTTCGTGCATGTTCACAGCACACGTGTTTGATCCTCTGGGATGCAATGGACTGTATATAAGATGGAATGTTTCCGCTACAAGGGAAGAAATAAAGCTACATAGGTAATAAATAATAATAAATATAATAATGATAAATAAAATAATAATAAATATAATAATATAAAATATAATAATAAATAATAAAACGTCATAGGTTTAGCCATGTCTCCCCCAGTCCGAGTAAGTTCGACAAAGCCTAATCTATTCAGTACAAGTAAAGTATTCAAGATGCTAGGTCAACATCGAACATCACTATCTACTGTCATTTGGTGAATGTGCTAATAAAGGAATCGAACCCAGACTACCTATGTGACAAGCAAATGCGGTATATTTGATCTTGTAAGTGTTTTACCAAACTCAAGTAATGCCCATTCAATTTTCAAGAAGATTGAGACATTATTTAGACAAATTGTCACAGCATATATAGTACCTCCATCCTAATGTCCTGATCTTCTCACTTCTGTCCTGATTCTCTGTTAGGGATCAAAAAAATGTAACCTTTCAGTTATGTTATAAAGATAAGAGAAAATAGTTGACAGAACTAATAACTTATCAACCAAGTTATTTGTTGGCATAAAGCCGACATGGTTTTTGATCATAAATTTATTACAAAAAATCAGATTTTCATTTATATTTCTCTAGCAAATAATACAACTGTTCATTTCACTCCTTCAAGTACGAATTCTTTCTAACAGCAAAGTTTAAAGGTCGCTATCATCTCATCTTGTCAATTTAGCATTCTCGCCACATATTCTTGTCAAATAAAAACCGAACACAACATTAAATAAAGCAATACAGCCATTAGGCTACTTGCCAAATATAGCTACTTATCTAAATCTCACAAAAAAAGTTATACATATAAGGTATAAAATTTTAAATCATACCTTCCAAGATGGAGACGGCAGATGAGAATATATAATTTTTTTTAAAGCGACAATGTTTTTTTGCTGTCTTTTTAGTAGAACGTGGAATAAATCTTTAAAACTTGTTACAATATGTAGCAACATTTGTGCTCTTATTATTTATTTTGTTTTTTTTTTTAAAAAAAAACACGGCTCATACGTTCTGACGCATTTTAATGAAAAGGTATGGATAAATTCGAGTTTTTAGTTATCTAGATTGAGGTAGGCGAACTTCATCAAAAGTGCGGTATCAAATTAAAAGATCTCTTGAATGAAATATCAGTTAGGCTTTTGCTTAGAACTTGTGAATGTTGTTCTAATGCCTTTTTGTAACTTTGATAGCATCTCTCCACATCATCTTAGTAAAAACAACCAAAAATGCACCATCATCAGCACCATAGAGAAAGAAAGAAGAACTAAGATGGATGCAGATAGTCACAAACTTGGCTAGCTACATCAGCTGATATCTTGTTCCTCCAATCCTACCTCTCTGAGAGATGACATTGGCTGTTTTCGCTTAAACCCTATTTTGTCTTAAAGAAGTAATGCTTTTTCTTCTTCTTCTTATGCTTCTAAGCTTAATAGAAAATAATATTTGAGTTAAAAGTTTAATGACAAAATCGGGATTCAACAATTGAACACGACTTAAATACCAATTTGGTAAGTGATGGATTTGTAGGAAGCAATGCGGGCAAACATAATAGTTTCAAAACTATCTTGAAGACAGATTGTTTTCGTCCAAATTGTTGATCTTCGGCAAAGGGAAAAGATTTACTAGGTCATAAAAATGAACTTTGAGTAGAAGGAGGATTTTAGTTCCTAGCTAATGATGAAGTTTGTGAATAAGTTGTGTCCTGAATGAGGAGACAAAAGGAAAGCATTTCTGAAGACGAGAAATTCTACACATCAAACTTTAAATGCATCCTGATCCTCTATTGATTTTCCAAGCCAGATGCCCAAGGATCCCAGGATGTCTTGGAGGCTAAAGGTCTGCATCACTGAAGATTCAAAAGTCCAGAATCCTACCTGAGATGGACCATAAAGGTCCTGAACCGGAGTCCTTTTAAAAAGCTTTTTTTCTTCCTTCAGTAAGACCCTGAAACATTTCACGCACCTGCTTCCTTGTGCCCTTCACAAGGGCTTTGCCTTCGCATGCCTCCATGACATTGAACCACAGACCTACTCCACCTTCCTTGTTTAACTGTTTCCTTCGTTCTTCGTATTATATAAAAGGATTCTTTCGCCCTTATACAACCCTTTTTATTTTCAACCATTCTGTACCTCTATAACACCGCATCTCCTTCCCATTAAGATGTTTTCTTTCATTTAGCTCGAGTTCACTTTTATAGAAGATCGCTGTCTTTAAAAAAATAATTTTATTCAATTGTTCCCACAACCTTTGATCCCTGAAATGATGTCATTCATTCCTTTTTAACTTTTTTCAAGCCTTTTTATTTTTTATCAATTTTTTTTTTATTAACAATTTTTTCTGCCTTTAACTCTTTTTCTTCGGTTAAGTATTTTTCATTTCTCCCTTCACCTACCTAGCTATTAATTGCACAAAATTTCCTTTTTGTAAAACAATTTTGGCAATAATCTTTTAATCTGGAGTTCACAATTGCACCTCTGAAAGGGACACTCCCTTACATCTTTTCCGGCCATATTCTTGCCTAAATTGACAAGCATATTCTGAGGCTTCGCGTAGCTAAACAATCTTAACAACGGATTGTCCATTAAAGGATCGACTACACCAGAATACCTGTAAAATAGACAGTGAAACTATGCCCCAAAACCAACGTGTTAAATTATTTAGAATGTACTTTTTCGACGAATTATTTATTTATTATTTACTTAGCCAGAAAACCTAAATTATTATTATGAAAACCCTGCAATACAAATTTTTATTTTCACATCTCCTTAACTGTATCATAATTTTTCACATGTTATATTTTACCATAAAGAAAAAGATAAAGGGGTTAACCAAGCTAAAAATTCAACCAATATTTAAAATTTCAAAGTCTTAATATAGTAACATGCTGCTTACAGACGGACAGACCGGATACAGACAGACATACATAAGTGCAATTTATTTTACCTTTTTTATTCCTTGACACCGCAAAGATGAAGAGGATCAGACTAAGTACGTATTTATTTTTATGTAATATCTATAATATTTAGGTTAATAGTGTTAGTTTTTTCCCCCAAGCAATATCAACTTATAAGTAATTTTTAAAAAAATGAAATCTACCAAAAGAACCTACCAACATAAGTTGTTGTAAATCTTAAGTTTATTAAATTTTAAATTTCTAGAATTAAAAAAGGCATTTTAATCCAATAATGATACTTCCCTAGAGCTTAAAAATATCCAAGATACACTAATAAGAATCAAAATCCAGTAATAAAAATCTTCAGATCAATTTCAATTACAATCAAATCGACTTTTAAACCGTCAATTTCAACCTTTATCAACGCATCCTTCATCCAACCATCAAAAGAAATCCTTCGTCATTATTTCTTTCAACCCTTTTCATTCTTTAATTTACATTTTACAGACATCCTCTTCAAAACTCCTTTTTTAAACATTTTTTTTTTGGAGTATTTTTTTGAAGGTCATCAACTTAAAGGAAGAAAAAAAGGAAGCCAGCTACAAAAACAAAAAAAAGACAAACAGGTTATGAACCCATGAAGGAACTTTACACTCAAAAAAACGTAAAAAGGTTTTAAAAAAAATTACCTGAAACAAGCAAGGAAAACAACACATTAGAATTAAGCTGTAAAAATAAACAAAAATAAAAATACTGTGGTGAAATTTCCCTCCTATATTTTACTGTACCACCCAGAAAGACATACAAGAAAGAAAAATAAGCAGATGAAGTTGGCCAAACTGAAACAAAAACAGGTACTACAAAAGCAGGTGGTAACAAGTACCATGCGAAGGTAGTACCGTCATATTCAAGGTTACCCGAATAACTTAACATTTTGGGCACCTGGCTTGGCAATGCTGCCTTTATTAATCTTTAATCAATTATTCCACTTATAGATTTTTAAGCTTGTTTTTATAATTATGGCCATTAATTACAAAGGTGTTTATAACTTAATCATTTTTAAAGTTACCTGAAGTATTTAAGTTATAATTTTGGCACTTTCAAAGTAAGTTAACGAAGAAGAATTATTAATAAAAGATAAAACAACTAAATAATAAGAAAACACCTGAAAACAGGTATTTTATCAACCAAGGTCAATAATAAATAGGTAAATGAGCTATATAATGTTATTTTTCAATTTGACAGAATATTTGGTAAAATTATATCAAGTATTATTTTTAATAGAAGATAAATTTTACAATTATATTTTATCTACAGCTCCCCTAAAGCAATACACATAACATTTTGTCAATTTTCGTAAATTGACAAAATTGTATGAAATTGTTTAGGTAAAAATACTTTTAGTAATGCAGACAGGAGAACATTTTTAAACATACATATAAAAAATCAGTGACGACAGNAAAAAATAAAAGTTCAAAATATATCTTGAAAAAAAGAAGATTCCTACCAATATCTGAAAAGATATGATTACTTAACTTTAAATTTCAGTAATCAACTCTTTACCTTATAATTTACTTTTAAGTATATATTCGTGAACCCAAATTTTGTTTGAAGATAATTTTTTTTACTTTAATGTTAGGGTTATTTCTCTAAGTATATAAACCATATTTCTTTGAAATCAGATCAGGAGTTTGGAATCAACGCGTCTGTGCATAGAGAAGACCACAGAAGGACATATTTAAAAAATTAATAACCACATTCTTAAACCTGCGTTAGTTCATCGAAATTTTAAATTCAAGTTTTCACGCCATCAAAATACTTATTCTGTATAGAGATAATGAGGATAGCTTAATATTGATTTTGCCACTTTGAGTATCTTGTCAAAAGGGTTTGTTATTATTGTTTATTGAATTAAACGTTCTTCTTAAGCCGTGTCCAGACTGCCAACAGAGCAGAGGAAACGAGCCGAGAATTGGTCTCTGCGCATGCCCAGTCTAAAGTGCGCCTGCGCATCTCTGACTGGGCATGCGCGGAGACCAATCCTCGGCTCGTTTCCTCTGATCGACTCGGCAGTCAGGAGACGGCTTTAAATTTGAAATAGATTTAACTACAGCCAGGATCAGTTGTACTTAAAAATCAAAGATTTAGGATGTAATGACATCTTGGCAAAATTGATTTACTTCTTCAAGGTATAATACAAGAGTGAATATATAATTCAAGGTATAATACAAGAACGAGTATTAGAATTCAAGGTATAATACAAAAACGAATGTATAATTCAAGGTATAATACAAGAACGAGTATTAGAATTCAAGGTATAATACAAAAACGAATGTATAATTCAAGGTATAATACAAGAACGAGTATTAGAATTCAAGGTATAATACAAAAACGAATGTATAATTCAAGGTATAATACAAGAACGAGTATTAGAATTCAAGGTATAATACAAAAACGAATGTATAATTCAAGGTATAATACAAGAACGAGTATTAGAATTCAAGGTATAATACAAAAACGAATGTATAATTCAAGGTATAATACAAGAACGAGTATTAGAATTCAAGGTATAATACAAAAACGAATGTATAATTCAAGGTATAATACAAGAACGAGTATTAGAATTCAAGGTATAATACAAAAACGAATGTATAATTCAAGGTATAATACAAGAACGAGTATTAGAATTCAAGGTATAATACAAAAACGAATGTATAATTCAAGGTATAATACAAGAACGAGTATTAGAATTCAAGGTATAATACAAAAACGAATGTATAATTCAAGGTATAATACAAGAACGAGTATTAGAATTCAAGGTATAATACAAAAACGAATGTATAATTCAAGGTATAATACAAGAACGAGTATTAGAATTCAAGGTATAATACAAAAACGAATGTATAATTCAAGGTATAATACAAGAACGAGTATTAGAATTCAAGGTATAATACAAAAACGAATGTATAATTCAAGGTATAATACAAGAACGAGTATTAGAATTCAAGGTATAATACAAAAACGAATGTATAATTCAAGGTATAATACAAGAACGAGTATTAGAATTCAAGGTATAATACAAAAACGAATGTATAATTCAAGGTATAATACAAGAACGAGTATTAGAATTCAAGGTATAATACAAAAACGAATGTATAATTCAAGGTATAATACAAGAACGAGTATTAGAATTCAAGGTATAATACAAAAACGAATGTATAATTCAAGGTATAATACAAGAACGAGTATTAGAATTCAAGGTATAATACAAAAACGAATGTATAATTCAAGGTATAATACAAGAACGAGTATTAGAATTCAAGGTATAATACAAAAACGAATGTATAATTCAAGGTATAATACAAGAACGAGTATTAGAATTCAAGGTATAATACAAAAACGAATGTATAATTCAAGGTATAATACAAGAACGAGTATTAGAATTCAAGGTATAATACAAAAACGAATGTATAATTCAAGGTATAATACAAGAACGAGTATTAGAATTCAAGGTATAATACAAAAACGAATGTATAATTCAAGGTATAATACAAGAACGAGTATTAGAATTCAAGGTATAATACAAAAACGAATGTATAATTCAAGGTATAATACAAGAACGAGTATTAGAATTCAAGGTATAATACAAAAACGAATGTATAATTCAAGGTATAATACAAGAACGAGTATTAGAATTCAAGGTATAATACAAAAACGAATGTATAATTCAAGGTATAATACAAGAACGAGTATTAGAATTCAAGGTATAATACAAAAACGAATGTATAATTCAAGGTATAATACAAGAACGAGTATTAGAATTCAAGGTATAATACAAAAACGAATGTATAATTCAAGGTATAATACAAGAACGAGTATTAGAATTCAAGGTATAATACAAAAACGAATGTATAATTCAAGGTATAATACAAGAACGAGTATTAGAATTCAAGGTATAATACAAAAACGAATGTATAATTCAAGGTATAATACAAGAACGAGTATTAGAATTCAAGGTATAATACAAAAACGAATGTATAATTCAAGGTATAATACAAGAACGAGTATTAGAATTCAAGGTATAATACAAAAACGAATGTATAATTCAAGGTATAATACAAGAACGAGTATTAGAATTCAAGGTATAATACAAAAACGAATGTATAATTCAAGGTATAATACAAGAACGAGTATTAGAATTCAAGGTATAATACAAAAACGAATGTATAATTCAAGGTATAATACAAGAACGAGTATTAGAATTCAAGGTATAATACAAAAACGAATGTATAATTCAAGGTATAATACAAGAACGAGTATTAGAATTCAAGGTATAATACAAAAACGAATGTATAATTCAAGGTATAATACAAGAACGAGTATTAGAATTCAAGGTATAATACAAAAACGAATGTATAATTCAAGGTATAATACAAGAACGAGTATTAGAATTCAAGGTATAATACAAAAACGAATGTATAATTCAAGGTATAATACAAGAACGAGTATTAGAATTCAAGGTATAATACAAAAACGAATGTATAATTCAAGGTATAATACAAGAACGAGTATTAGAATTCAAGGTATAATACAAAAACGAATGTATAATTCAAGGTATAATACAAGAACGAGTATTAGAATTCAAGGTATAATACAAAAACGAATGTATAATTCAAGGTATAATACAAGAACGAGTATTAGAATTCAAGGTATAATACAAAAACGAATGTATAATTCAAGGTATAATACAAGAACGAGTATTAGAATTCAAGGTATAATACAAAAACGAATGTATAATTCAAGGTATAATACAAGAACGAGTATTAGAATTCAAGGTATAATACAAAAACGAATGTATAATTCAAGGTATAATACAAGAACGAGTATTAGAATTCAAGGTATAATACAAAAACGAATGTATAATTCAAGGTATAATACAAGAACGAGTATTAGAATTCAAGGTATAATACAAAAACGAATGTATAATTCAAGGTATAATACAAGAACGAGTATTAGAATTCAAGGTATAATACAAAAACGAATGTATAATTCAAGGTATAATACAAGAACGAGTATTAGAATTCAAGGTATAATACAAAAACGAATGTATAATTCAAGGTATAATACAAGAACGAGTATTAGAATTCAAGGTATAATACAAAAACGAATGTATAATTCAAGGTATAATACAAGAACGAGTATTAGAATTCAAGGTATAATACAAAAACGAATGTATAATTCAAGGTATAATACAAGAACGAGTATTAGAATTCAAGGTATAATACAAAAACGAATGTATAATTCAAGGTATAATACAAGAACGAGTATTAGAATTCAAGGTATAATACAAAAACGAATGTATAATTCAAGGTATAATACAAGAACGAGTATTAGAATTCAAGGTATAATACAAAAACGAATGTATAATTCAAGGTATAATACAAGAACGAGTATTAGAATTCAAGGTATAATACAAANCTATAGCACCACAGTACAGTATAACATGCACTCCAAATTTTCATTAAAGTGAGGATTTTTAACCTATTTTGATTCCGATCAAAATCGAATTTATTTCAATACAATATTAAACGGGGGCAGAAGATGAAATTAATATGGGACCATCTGTGTGCTTAATATGACCATTAAAAAAAATCATCTATAGTCCAAGAGATAGGTATAGCATGATAAAAATTGTCTGACTAACATCAGGCTGAAATTTTGTAAATAAGTAAATGTTTTGGTGCCTTTTAAGAATATATGGTCGGCTAAGTTCGTCAGCGGGACATAGGTTGGCAATAGGCATTTGCAGCAGCCATGTTTCTCCCTTTTTGCGGTGGACAATGTGATTTTCATGATCATGAGTACAAAATTAGTTAGTAGACCAAAACTCAAGTTAATGGTAGTTTGACACTTAATAGGTGACAAACTACAATGCTCTTGGAGTAATATTTGACTAACTAGCCTTAAGCGACATACTACCATTAATTTGACTTTTGGTCATCTAAGTTGGTACTGATGATCATGACATCTCATTGTCCACCAGAGGCCGGGACATTGCCGCTCTCCATCTGTTTGTTTTTGTCCCGCAGACGAACATAGCCGACCACATATACTTAAAAGGCACCAAAAGATTTACTTAAACACAAAATTCTAGCTTGATGTTAGTCAGACGCTTTTTTGCACGGTATCTCCTGGACAAACAAATTTAATGAAACTTGGATTTTTATGGCATGGAGATTCGCAAAATTGTATAGACCAAGAGATAGACACGAGACCAATGTTCCCAGAGGTCTCAAAACTAATTTCCGTCTAGACATTTTTATATTCAGGCGCATAAAAAGAGTTCGTTCTTCACAATCGCCTTTGGCAAGCTCGGAAGCAAAAGAATTGGGAATTCAAAAAATATTATCATTTTTAAAACATAAAAAAACATGATTTCTTAAAGATAGTCTAGATTTAGGGTATATATTTTATATTTTAACTATATCTTAAGATGTAACATGATCGTACATCATATCGTGTCCTTGCCACAATGTCCCCTTCGTAAAAAAAAAACCTTACAAACATATTTTAGTAGTTATTTTTACAAGCTTCGGGATAAGAAGGAAGGGGGAAAAAAATCACTCAAGCAGATTTCACGGCCTCTTTCTTTACAGCTATATATTACGTAACAGGATAAACCTTCTTACACAGAAGCTGGTAAAGAAATAGTTAGGGGTTCAAGCAGCTTAACAAAAAAAATATACGACGTCTCTCAGTCCCCTTAATGGATGAAAAAGAGACGGAGTATGAAGTAGAGGAATAATGTAGAGTAAAAATAGGGCTGGTCCAGGGGTATCAGATCTCAGACCTTGTGGCACTCCATCTGCACTACCAACACCTTGACCCAGGTCAGTACCAACACACTACAATCTCACGTCTAAACACTTCCTACCATAACCTAGTGAACTAATGACCTTCATCACTTCACATCACACATTTTTTTTAGAGGGCATTATAAGTAGCCCACACAATTATAACAATATATAAAGCAGTTCACTAAGATAAATCTTCAGTTTTCTCATAATATAATGGAGGAATAGTTTAGGAAAAGATTTCTATAAAGAGTAGTCTGCCAATTAGTGCGGCACTTGCTATCTTTACGTCCTATTATTGGGCACACGGTCACATGAGTATAAAAAATAATTTAATCCCACTGGGAATTGAAAGGCTTGTTGTTCGGATCTGTTATGAATCCTGGTTGAACAACAGAAAATTATGGCCTACCAATGGGGGTTCGAAAAAATGATGACCAACAGACAGACACGATACCAAAAAAATGTTCCCTAATGTCTGAACCAGATTTCTACAAAATATTTTAGCAGATAACACAATAGTATAATTTGGAGACATAAATGATGTCTGATTTTCAAATAATACCAATGCAGTCTTGGGAGCACCAAAAATATGACAAATTACAAACAAATTTAAAAAAAAAATAAATTATATAGACAACTTGAGTTAATATTGTTCCTATTCTGAGGTATCGCATCACTTTACACATGAATTTGATGAGATAATCAGAGTAAAATATAACTCATCTTTCTGGACTTCGAAACCTGTTATGTCTGTACTTAGTTATTAGGAATATGACAAATTCAAATACGGTCAACAAATTCGATACCCACTCGGTTACAATCAAATAAATTTTTATGGAAGAAATTATTTTCATGATAAATTCAATTTTTTTTAGGAATTAATAACAAAAAGGAGGAGTATAGAAATGAAATAATATATTTTTTTAAAAAAAAAAACACTGAATTGTCATAAAACGAGAAATATCAAATTAAAAACGAAGGAAAAGACAGTCTTGTACTCATGTTAGACGCGTAGACAGGGGAGAGAAGAGTCATAAAATTAATGTTTTTAAGACTTAGGCTATTCCACCACACACAGACTAGTACTGTACCTCGAGGGAGAAACATCCAAACCAGACTTAATTACAAAATAGACTTACGGCAGCTATAGACAAGATGGAAGGGGAGGAGAAAAAAGTGCGCACTTAATGTTAGACGAAGATCGAGAAAAAGCGCAAAGAGACATTTTTCAAAACACAACCACATACAAAGCGTACTAAAAAGAGCGACAACTCCTCAACAGAAAACCAGTTGTGTACATACAGACGGACTGTCAGTTGAAGAGAAGCATGTTAATACGGACAACAGACAGGAAGGGAGGGAAACAATGTACAGACAGACAGACCCCGAGTGTTTTTAGATGTGTATACAGAATGTTAATAACACTTGTCGTTACTTGATTAGTCTTTATAAATACTCACTACTCAAGGACATTAATAATCCAAATAGCGCAAGGATAGACGGAGAAACAAATAAAATGAACAGTTATAATGGGATAAAGTGTAGAAAAATAATACNAAGCATGTTAATACGGACAACAGACAGGAAGGGAGGGAAACAATGTACAGACAGACAGACCCCGAGTGTTTTTAGATGTGTATACAGAATGTTAATAACACTTGTCGTTACTTGATTAGTCTTTATAAATACACAACTCAAGGACATTAATAATCCAAATAGCGCAAGGATAGACGGAGAAACAAATAAAATGAACAGTTATAATGGGATAAAGTGTAGAAAAATAATACGGCGAAAATAACCTTCAATAGTTTTCCTTTTTGTCAAATCTAAAATATAATTTAAACTATAGATATAATTTAAACTATATTCGTACGTAACATCCTTATTAAAAAATACAATAAACAAAGGTAATAATATTAACTTCAGAAATTAAATATGTAATAGTTTTTTAATTAAGAAAAAGGGCGAAAGACATTATATAACTGCATTTGGCCACTTGGAATTCCCAACGAGAGACCCTAATTTAGACTCAAGTGCTCTCATGAAACGAACCACGAAACGAAACTTTAAGAAAATTGGTTCAGTAGTTCAAGCTCCACACTTTTATACACACCACAGACTACAACTACGGACTAAATACAACTGTCGACAGACAACAACTACAGCAGAGAGACGAACAACTGTAACATAAAAAAACTTATTTGGACTCAGGGGACCGTCAAATTAGTTAATCCTAAAAATCTTTTTGTATAATATACTAAAAATATAAAAAATATTGCCGTGTATAAGTGTAGTACTAATAAAAATTATCATACATAAATGAGTTTATTACATTAAAAAAAAATGAAAACTAGTAATACAAAGTATTTATCATCTAAAAAGTAGATAAATAAAAGCAAAATTTCAACAAACTTAAATTAAATTGTAGTCCAAGATTAATTCAAGTATTGAGGCTCTACCGCTCGGCTCTTTGAGGTTTGAAAAATCATTAAAATGAAAATTTTACCAGTATAATTTTAATTTTACTGTTTTTCCTAACCTCAAAGGGCGGTAGAGCCTTAAGTATGTAGGTATAGTTATAGTTTATAATCGTCATCGTATTTTAACTAAAGCAGACACTAATAATCTAAAACAGCTTAAATTCAAAATAGTTTTAATTCAAAATTGCAACCATTTCTAATTAAAGCCGAAAATAATCGGGTTTTTAAGTAAAATTGACATGTAAAACTTATATAAATAACTTATAGTTAATATTATAATCATAATTAAAGTTGTTGGCATTTTAAAAAGGAGACTTAAAAATAACTTGAATCCTGTTCAAGAACTTTCATGTTTTGCAAGTAAGTTTTATCTGTTATATAAATTAGCGCTTTCTTTCTCTATTCGAGTTGTCCTTGGAGTTAAGTTTCTGCCCCTAGTTGTTTATTTCTTCTTGGTTTATTCTTCTTAACTTATTCTTATTGTTAAATTCCTCATCTTCTTTCCGATTCTTCTTGTTGGAATGCTTTCTGTCTGTCTGTATACGAGCCCAAGGAGCTCCGGTGGTCTTTATCTTTTTTTTCTTTATAAATAAACTTTTTATAAAAAGATCTCCTGTAAACTTAAACATGTCTAACTAAATATAAATGGATTGAAAACAAACGCATTATATATAAATACAGAGTTAAGCCCTCATACACGGTCAATATGTTTGCGCAAACATTTTGACCGTGTATGGGGGGGCTGTTTGATGTTTGCGCAAACATCATGTTTGAAGTATATGGCCTAAATTTGCCCGATATAGGTTTGTGCAAAATGTTTAATCGTGTATGGGGGCCTTTAGCTTAAATTAATATTATCAACGTAAACATAAAATGCCAACATTATAGTATAAAAGATTCGGAAGCAAATGGCACTCATTGAATACGATATTTACAAACCTGTAATCTTGTACATACATATTGATACTGTACTTTAACCCTATAATATCTTCCCTATAAACTATAAATTTGTTTATTTTTAATCATATTTAAAAATTATTTGCGCAAAGATTTTGACCGTGTATGGCGCTGCTTGATGTTTGCGCAAACACATGATGTTTGACGTGTTTTATTTTTAACTATATTTCCCCGACATCAGGTTTGCGCAAACATTTTACGCAAAATGTTTGATCGTGTATGGGGGCCTTAACAGGTGGTTGTTTACTTTTTATTTTCGATATTCAACATTATAAAATTACCTATTGGGTCTAAAATTACCTAGCTGTCTGACAACAAAACAATAAATATAAAATAAATAAATAAAATTACCTACATCAACATCTTGAAAACTATAGATTTATCGCCGGGAAAACTACTTAAATCGTTAGATTCGAAATTTAAATGGTCTACATTTTAGAATTATTTAATAAAAATCGTTTTCACATTGTTTTTTTTCAAGTTTTTGGAGTACCCCTAAATTTGGAGCTATAAAATTCATTACTCGATTACGCCTGGGGATGTAATTTTACTGAAAATTAACGCAAGTTTCATCGTAATCAGCCCAATATTCATGGCTCCATGCAAAGAACTAAAATATTATGCTAGTAATTAATAAAAGGTAAAAGATAATTCTTCTAAGTTTGCACCTTTGATACTTATGGATAATATGTAATTAGATCATTAAAGGTGAGAAAAAATAAGAATTTATTTTGAAATGTAGGTTATATTTCACCCATTACGGGCATCATCAGACCTAAAATAAAAATTATTTTTTAAAAAAAATACATTAATAAAGTTATAACTAATAAATCTAAAAAATCAAATCACTTTACACATAATATTCTTAAGATTTGTACTAACCTGTCACTGATAGTATATAAAATATTACATGATTTTTTTCTTTACAAACTTAAAAATTAATGGAAGTGTGAGGTTCAATAAGTTGCCATTTCTTTTGAATTAATTTATATAACTCTGTCAAAGGAATGCTTGTAAAAAGGGACTTGACATCGAATGAGACTAACTTTTCGTTTTCATCCAATTTAATATTTTTAAGTTTATCTTTAAATTCAAATGAATTTTTACAATCAAAATCTGAACTATATCCAACCCTATCTAAGGTTGGATTAAGAAATTTAGAAATTTTATAAATAGGTGTATTAATAGTACTAATAATAGGACGAATAGGTTGACCTTCTTTGTGTAATTTTATAAGACCGTAGATTCTTCCAAAATTGCAGTTGTCAATGTTTAATTTTCTTTTTTCTTCGTTTGAAATGAATTTAAGTTTATGCATTTTTTGAATTATTTTATTATATTCTGTTTTAATAGTTTTAAGTTTATCATCAAAATTATTACACCGAATGTTTCTGTAAATAGAATTTTGACCTAAATGATCCGTCATTTTATTATTATAATCATTTTTATTAATAATTACAGTTAAGTTAGACTTGTCAGACTTACAAATATTTAAATTTTCATTATCTTTGATAAATTTTTTGGTTGCAACAGAATCTAAGTAAATTTGATATTCAGCCGTTCCTATCAAAAATTTATTATTTTTATTCTTGTTTGAAAAATTAATAATCTTATTGATTAAGTGAATTCTTAGTGCATTCTCATGATTCTCACCAGTATTTAATCTATTAATAATGCATTCTAAATCAACAATGAGTTGTTTGATTTCTGGTTTACAATTATTTTTAAATAAATTAAAATTATAACCTAAACTTAAAAAATTTAGTATATTATTAGGAACATTTTCATCTGATAAATTAATACACCATTTGTTTTTAAATAAATTATTATATTCTTCCAACAATTTATTATTTGTAATATCAAAATTATCATTTTTATAATTTCGGGAAATAATTTTATTTTTATGTTTAGTTTTA
Organism: Gerris buenoi; assembly: GCA_001010745.2. Classification (NCBI taxonomy): domain Eukaryota; kingdom Metazoa; phylum Arthropoda; class Insecta; order Hemiptera; family Gerridae; genus Gerris; species Gerris buenoi. The sequence goes on along the minus strand of KZ651074.1, from coordinate 876,426 downwards.
AGTTCTTTACTATATTTTTCATTAAATGATATTAAAAGATCATCTAATTCATTTAAATTAATTTTATTATCAATAAAAAAATTTCTTTGAAATTTAAAATATTTTTCCAATTTATTTATTTTCCAATGTGTTTGCTTTATTTCAGTTTTTATTAAGTTATCAGTTAAACTTTTTAAACAATAAGGTATGTGATTGTTATTTAAAAACTCTTTGTCAAAAATAGAAAAAACTCTATGATTAATTTGTTGAATGTGCTGGGGTATGATGTTGTTGTTTTTGTGATAGTGCAGATATTGTAGTTTTTCTTTGCAGTTCAGCAATTTGACCTTTGTCTTTTTAAGAGTCCAAATCTTCTTTTCTGGATATTTGTTTTTGTTTATTAAATATTTTATATCCTTCTCTAAATTAGTCAGTAGTTTCTTATCCATCATATAATAAGTGATTCAATTTCAAAAAATGAACTCTGTTATAACTTTAAATAAAACGAAAATTTCTGATCATTCGTTGTAAATCTCAGTTGAAGATAATTCTTCCAAGTTTGCACNTGAATTTATCAAGATGCTTCAACCAGAATCGTTTTTATAATATAAAAAGGAATAGCTTAAAATAAGCCGTAAGTCCGTAAGTAAATCGAACAATTAGTGCAGAGTCGAACCGATAGTTGTAAGCCAAATAGTGCAGATGTATCTATCAATTTTTTTACGTTTTATTTATTTACAGTGGCGTATCCAGGCAAACAGTATCTTTATCAAATAATAGTTCAGTTTTCAATCGCTAGGATTGACTTTTTTTTTCTTACATTTGCGATACAATAATAAGATGTATTAGTGTGATATATTTAAACGTTGTTACTAAATTAATTCATTAAAATAATAAATAAAAATACATTAATTAATTAATAAAACAGCTGTTCAAAACAATTGAGAAATAGACTGTCAATAAGTGTGGCACGTGGCTTCCACGCGTCTTATCGCTTATACTTTAGTTCAGTGATGTTATGCTTTTAAAACCCATCTAATAAATCTAATTTATTAAAATGTGTCAATCTAATTTTAATGTGTTTATTTATGTATGCTCTCCAAGCAAGCAGCAGTATGCATATCAAGCAGGAAAATCTTGTGAGGCAGCTCTTCACCATTTAGTCTGCAAAATCGAAAAAGTCCTCCACAAGCAACAGCTGATGCTGGGACTCTTCATAGACATCGAAGGCGCATTTAATTGTGTTTATGTTGAATCTATCAGTCAAGCTGCTTCTGACCATGATGTTCACCCAGTTATTGTGGCATGGATCAGATCAATGCTATCACTTAGACTAGCTAAAGTTGAGAGAAATGGACATAGTATAAAAGTGGCTATAAGAAGAGGCTGTCCACAAGGTGGAATTCTTTCACCGTTACTTTGGTGCCTTGTGGTAGATAGTCTCATAAAGCTTATTCTAAAAGATGGCATTTACATTCAAGCTTATGCAGATGATGTAGCAGTTCTGGTTCAGCAAGTTCACTACCACAGTATTTGAGCTGGCACAAAGAGCTCTTCACTCTATTGAAAAAAATGTGTGTATCTAACTTAAATGTATTAATTTGCGTATGAATGCCAATAAGAAATGAGGTAATCTACCTAGCACATTGTTTTTTTTTTTAGCTTTCTGTGCACTAGACAGTTCGAAATGCCTCATAAAAGTTAAAGGGTGCAACCCTGTATATGCGAAAAAGCGCCCGGAAGGAGTGGGGGGGATTAACAGAAAAAACCCAAATTTCCCCTTTTTGTAAATCTTTCGAGCCATAGATAAATAAAAAATAAATCTTATAAACTTTCCTTCGTCATAGTTCAATAATTAAAACAAAACAAAAAAAATCTGCAACACTAATTGAATTCCAAAATTCAGTTTCTGGAGGCGGGGTATATTTTTATCTTTCTGTCACTCATTTTCTTTAAAACTATGTAATTAAATTATATGGTATCATCTGAATTTATTCTTTTGAAGTGACATTTAACCACTAACTTTTTATCGTTCAAAATCTCTCATGATTTTATAAATACATATGTGTGTGTTATCATATTTGTGAAAAAAAAATTCATAGAATCTTTTATTAAAACAGTGTTGCACTGACCTCGCTCAATACGATACCTCTTGTTATCTCATAATAATTTACGTACATCTCTCTTATCTTTTATCATAATTACTGATATTTTGACAGAATATTTCAGTTAAAAGAAAATAAATTCTTATCAAAAGGAAATTATAAAAATGTGACCTGTTGGACAATAGAAGAACTAATTCAAAGCTCACTCGTACAATAGCCGATAGAATGCGCTACCTGTCCCTTTACTTTCATTCAATATTTAATATGTAATTTCTTTGAATGACTTATACCAACGTATTATTAGAATTGTCTTTAAATGAACTATAGTAAATCGATTTATTTTTATGATTATCTACAAATAAATAATTCCTTAGTAGTTATATAAGTATTTTATTATCTAGTAATAGTAAAATAACTAATCAAAATGACAATCAACGATTGATAACATAATAAAAAAAATAATAATAGCATACAAACTTAATAGTTTGAACCGACATTTTGAGGAAAATATCAACATTGATCAAAAGAACAAAACGTGTAGAGTAGTTTTGACCTTATTACCTGGGTAAGTTCATTGATTTATTGCATTTCATTCATTATTATAATCGCTCATTAAACAATTAATTTCTTTTGACATAGTATGTATAATAATTATAAGTGAAATAAATAGTAGATTTATTATTATTATACATAATAAATAATATATGGGTAAAGTATAAAGTAGCTTATATATTACATATAAATATAATATATAAGTCAATGGGTCTAACTTACTCAAACAGTACCTATCTTTATAAAATAATAGTTCAATTTTTAATCGCTAGGATTGACTTTTTTTCTTACATTTACGATACAATCATAAATTTTGTGAGGTATATTTAAACGTTGTTACTAAATTAATTTATAAAAA
>KZ651074.1:852384-864723 GCA_001010745.2 Gerris buenoi | reverse complement strand
GTATCGGTTACTGACAGAGGAAATTATTCTTCAGTGTAGCTCAGTTGGTTAGAGAGCTATACTGGATTTATAGAGGTTCGTGGTTCGAGTCCCGGTGCTGGAGTCTATTTTTCTCCGTCTGTCTCCCGTTGTTAATTAGAATTTGATTTAAATTATAATGAAGAGTTAAATTAAATTATGTTGCTACGCAAGTATAAAGGTCAAAACATTGTCATATTATATTTAAAACATTGATCGTGACATTAGGCACGACATCAATTATTTAGTGAATAAGACACTGCATACATAAACGTCAAATTTATAAACGTAAATTATATTCTGGAAAAAAACTCCGTTCTTCTGCCCAAAATTTCTTTTACAACCAATTAACATTGTTATAAGAAAATCTAAAAGTGAAACTAATTTGCATATAAAAAAAAAGATCTCACATAAATAATGCTGTGATGGAGACAATAAGATAACGACAAGGTTGGCAACACTGATTTAATTACACATTATACATATATACATACTTTTATTTTAGTTGTCCGTGGTCAGGGTAACACTGAGCATTGTTCCGAAGTGAATTTAAATTTAAATTACATATATTTACACCTGATACGACAAGGACACGGAGTACAAGGCTAGAAAAATGTCAATAACCTCTTTCTCACAAATGATATATTGTCTTTGATTTGAAACATGTTCTTTTCTTACGTTTTCATTATTATATTATAAAGAGTTTTATACTGATGAAATCGATAAAGATAAAAATCATTAGCATAAACATAATCTAAGATGACAGAAATATTATCTATTATTTCAATTTATAATTTTTATTATAATAAAATAAAGAAAAAATCGGTCCGAGACAACTCAAACAAACTTTCTCATATATGTGCATTTAATTACTATTGGAAATTTCATCAAAAATTAACATACAAATAACTTCTCCCGGGCGGGGAATCGAACCCGGGCTCTCTCCATCCGCGTTTTAAGCAATTTTCTCAGGAACTAGATTTTTCCCGGGCATACGGCTTATACCTTTAGATTCGTATTTAAATTGACTACATTTTTAGAATTTTTTAATCAAAATCGTCGAAACAGTTTTCAAGAAATAATTTTTTTTAAATATTGAATCAGCAATTCAGTGGTAATACATTTAATTAGAGCTATAATATAATTAGACCATATAATTGCTGAAATATCTTAGGTTTGCCAAAGTTCCTTTGGCAAACCTAAGCCCTTCACTCCATAGGCTGATGCATCACAGATTATAATTAANTTGATGATATATATTAAACAACGAAGAGATAAAGATATAACAAAGCTTTTTTGTGTGTAGATAATGAGATCGTTCTGTTATTAGCTTAATGGAAATGGATGAGATGGGAAGAAACAGGGAATAAAGAAGAATGGAGTTAGGAAGAATGGATAGGAAGATGAAGAAACTAATAAGAAAAGCGATAACAGAGAGCTAGTTATATAAGGAAGTGAAGTTAGATAAGAGTGACTAAGAAAAGAAAAGAAAAGTTACACTAAAAATAGTTACACTAAAGAGAGCTAAAGTAGAATATATAAAGATATATTAAAGAAAAGAAATAAATAATCGAATAGGAATAAGATAACTAAGAGAGATAAAGAAGAATGGAGGTAAAATAAGAAACAAGAAGAGTACACGAATGGTAAAAATGATATCAAATTCAGATAAAGAATAGAGAGGTTCAAAAGAAACTAATAGGAAAACAGATAACGAATAGAGATGAAAAAGAATGGAGGCATCATATTGAAGAAGAGGAAAAACAAATAATAAAGAGAAATAAAAAAGAATGGAGACATCATATGAAGAAGGGGAAAAACTAATAATAAAAAGAAATAGAAAAAGAATGGAGGCATCATATTATGAAGAAGGGGAAAACGAATAATAAAGAGAAATAAAAAAGAATGGAGGCATCATATTATGAAGAAGGGGAAAACGAATAATAAAGATAAATAAAAAAGAATGGAGGCATCATATGAAGAAGGGGGAAAAAAATAACAAAGAGAAATAAAAAAGAATGGGGGCATTATATGAAGAAGGGGAAAAACAAATAACAAAGAGAAATAAAAAAAGAATGGAGGCATCATATTATGAAGAAGGGGAAAACGAATCAAGTCATTCTAACTGTAATAATAATACGGACATTTTGTTTTTCTTGGCGTAGCTTTATAAGACTGATACTGTATATGAGTTTCTAGAAGTTATATATTATACATAATGTATATATGTATATAAATATATGTATTTGTGTGTGTGTATACATAAAGCTGATAAGAGGGGTCGGTTATCATAGTGATAAAATATAATACAATCAGACGTAAATATTGGGAGGCATAAAAACTTATATATCAGACAAAATGAAAAACTTCGGTAGAAACTAAAAGAACAGTGAAGACAGAGGGAAATTTAGTGATATATTAAAGTTATACAGAACAGTGATATAGTAAAGTGATATAATAAGTGATAAAGAAACCTAGAAGTCAGAAGAAGAACTTATTCAAGGAGGAATACAGAAATCGTGAATAATTCTAACAATGACATAGAACGTGAGATAAAAAAAAATATTTGTGAGAACTCAAAAACATTAGCGAGAAGAAGCGTATTAAGAGCCAAGAGCTATTAGAGGGCGAACACAGTGATATACTGCAGTGATAAAGATGAAGTAGTGGTTGCGAAAGACGTGTGAAGAGAGAGCGAGGTGATATAGTAAGTAAGTAATAATAAAATAAAGTAAGCTAGAGTAACAAAAAGAAGAAGATGTGGACAAAGGTCACTTTGTGACGTTTGTCTGGTGTTGGAACAGTTCCTATGTGTCACGCTTGCGTGGCACATCCCTTGGTGTCTCTCANAAAAAGAATGGAGGCATCATATGAAGAAGGGGGAAAAAAATAACAAAGAGAAATAAAAAAGAATGGGGGCATTATATGAAGAAGGGGAAAAACAAATAACAAAGAGAAATAAAAAAAGAATGGAGGCATCATATTATGAAGAAGGGGAAAACGAATAATAAAGAGAAATAAAAAAGAATGGAGGTTAAGAAAAAAATATCTTTAACAAGCGGGGATTACAAAACTAAATGTCTTTACGACGTAAAGACTCTTCGAAAAGAAACAGTGATATCAAATTCAGAATTATTAGAATGGAGGTTCATAAACAAAACGAATACCATAAAATTAATAGGAAAACAAGACAAAAAATAGTTGTTAAGAACAATAGAGGCATGGTAGGAAGAAAGGGGAGAAAACGAATTGGAAAGATATATAAAAAAGAGATAGAGAAGAATGGATATTAATAATAGCAAAACAGGGAGAAACGAATAGGAAAAATAATAGAATAGGATGAAAGGAAAAAAAAGTAGATGTAATAGAACTTAGGTTCAAAAGCAATATGGGGAGAATCGAATAGGAATATAAGAATGAGTATCGAAGAATGGAGAAAAGCGAATAAAAGTGGCCGAGAGGAGGAACAAAAATAAGTAAAATAAAATAATTCTGATAATAATAATAATAATGGACAAACAGACCGACAGACAGACATGAGACCAAAAATGTTCCCTGGTGTCTGAAACGGATTTCTGTATTGAAATTTTTGAAATCGGAGACATAAAAGTTTTTCGTTCTCAAAAGTGAACCCAATGCTTCCGTTACCTTCGGTAAGCTCGGAAGCAATAAAATAGAAAACCTATAATAGAAATATTAAAAAATAAAAATCAATAAACTGTACCATCGCATCTGGGTTATATATATTTTTCTTTTTCATGAAATACTTTTTGTTTTATTAATGTCATCAAAAAGATTAGCAAATGAAACTATATAATAGTTTTGTACTAACAAGACTTTTAGGTCAGTATGTTAATCGCAAATAAATAAGTTACAAAACTTTTTTTAATAAAAAAGTTTTTTTTGAAGAAATAGAAGATAGTAGTAGTTGTTTATTTCGATTTAAAATGATAGAATAGCTCAGAATTACTCTGGGCAATAAAATAAAATATTTTTTTTTTTTAATTTTTCTTTTTGGTTTTTAGTGCTTTTGAAATATTCATTACCGGCAACAAGTCATTCTAACTGTAATAATAATACGGACATTTTGTTTTTCTTGGCGTAGCTTTATAAGACTGATACTGTATATGAGTTTCTAGAAGTTATATATTATACATAATGTATATATGTATATAAATATATGTATTTGTGTGTGTGTATACATAAAGCTGATAAGAGGGGTCGGTTATCATAGTGATAAAATATAATACAATCAGACGTAAATATTGGGAGGCATAAAAACTTATATATCAGACAAAATGAAAAACTTCGGTAGAAACTAAAAGAACAGTGAAGACAGAGGGAAATTTAGTGATATATTAAAGTTATACAGAACAGTGATATAGTAAAGTGATATAATAAGTGATAAAGAAACCTAGAAGTCAGAAGAAGAACTTATTCAAGGAGGAATACAGAAATCGTGAATAATTCTAACAATGACATAGAACGTGAGATAAAAAAAAATATTTGTGAGAACTCAAAAACATTAGCGAGAAGAAGCGTATTAAGAGCCAAGAGCTATTAGAGGGCGAACACAGTGATATACTGCAGTGATAAAGATGAAGTAGTGGTTGCGAAAGACGTGTGAAGAGAGAGCGAGGTGATATAGTAAGTAAGTAATAATAAAATAAAGTAAGCTAGAGTAACAAAAAGAAGAAGATGTGGACAAAGGTCACTTTGTGACGTTTGTCTGGTGTTGGAACAGTTCCTATGTGTCACGCTTGCGTGGCACATCCCTTGGTGTCTCTCACATATGGTTTAGCCTATTGCAGTGTGCAAACACGGTATTACATTGCTAATGTGTTTTGCTAGCCAAGCAANCATATGAAGAAGGGGGAAAAAAATAACAAAGAGAAATAAAAAAGAATGGGGGCATTATATGAAGAAGGGGAAAAACAAATAACAAAGAGAAATAAAAAAAGAATGGAGGCATCATATTATGAAGAAGGGGAAAACGAATAATAAAGAGAAATAAAAAAGAATGGAGGTTAAGAAAAAAATATCTTTAACAAGCGGGGATTACAAAACTAAATGTCTTTACGACGTAAAGACTCTTCGAAAAGAAACAGTGATATCAAATTCAGAATTATTAGAATGGAGGTTCATAAACAAAACGAATACCATAAAATTAATAGGAAAACAAGACAAAAAATAGTTGTTAAGAACAATAGAGGCATGGTAGGAAGAAAGGGGAGAAAACGAATTGGAAAGATATATAAAAAAGAGATAGAGAAGAATGGATATTAATAATAGCAAAACAGGGAGAAACGAATAGGAAAAATAATAGAATAGGATGAAAGGAAAAAAAAGTAGATGTAATAGAACTTAGGTTCAAAAGCAATATGGGGAGAATCGAATAGGAATATAAGAATGAGTATCGAAGAATGGAGAAAAGCGAATAAAAGTGGCCGAGAGGAGGAACAAAAATAAGTAAAATAAAATAATTCTGATAATAATAATAATAATATTAAATAGATAATATTAAATTATAATTAATTAATATTATATAATATTAAATAATATTATTTAATTAAATAATTAAATAATATTAAATAAACTCACTCTAAACGTAATGTACCAAGTGTGAAGAATATAATATAATAAGAAAGAATGATAGATTGCTTATATTAAAGAAAAAAAATGGAATTGCTTATTACAAAAAAAAAGATTCTAAGATACATTGTCTCATTAGATCAAAGAAGGTGAAGTATAATATCTAAGTACAAGATATAAGATAAAGAGGAATGTTTCATAAAGAAAAGTAGAGATAGATTATCTTATTATAAAAAGATCGTGAGTAAAAGAAGAATATATTTAAGCAATAAAATATGAAGATAAAAAAGAAGAAGAAAAAGCAATTAAAGTGACTAATGTTGACGAATCTAATTGAGTGTGAAAAATATTGTAATTGAAATGAAGAAGATGAGATAGAAAATAATATAAAAAGATAAAAGTTGTCGACGGTAAATAATGAGGTTGAATTTTATTTCAGATCAAAGAAAGTGTTCTAGAATGCCTCAAAGAGCACTACAAGAGTGAGATAGAATGTGTTATTACAAGAAAAAATGCGAGAAGGATGCATTATTAGAAGAGAGAAGGTGAGATAGAATACTTCTTTAGAAGTAAGAAGAGATAAGACGATATAATCAAAGAAAGAGGTTGAGATAAAATACTTTATTAGAAGAAAGAAGGTGTGATAGAATACTTCTTTAGAAGTAAGAAGAGGTAAGACGCTATAATCAAAGAATGAAGAGGTTGAGATAAAATACTTTATTAGAAGAAAGAAGGTGTGATAGAATACTTCTTTAGAAGTAAGAAGAGGTAAGACGCTATAATCAAAGAATGAGGTTGAGATAAAATATTTTATTAGAAGAAAAGAGAGATAAAATACTTCTTTTAGAAGTAAGAAGGTGAGGGAAGACGCTATAATCAAAGAATGAGGTTGAGATAAAATACTTTATTAGAAGAAAGAAGGCGAGATAGAATACTTCTTTAGAAGTAAGAAGGTGAGGTAAGACGCTATAATCAAAGAAAGAGGTTGAGATAAAATACTTTATTAGAAGAAAGAAGGTGTGATAGAATACTTCTATAGAAGTAAGAAGGTGAGGTAAGTAGGACGCTATAATCAAAGAAAATAACATACTTTATTAGAAGAAAAGTGTGATTCAAAGACATTTGGAGGAAACGCTATGCAGAAAGAAATAAGATGTCTTGAAGAAGTCAGATGAAATAGAATGTCCTCAAAAAAATGGATGCAAGTTTATAAATAAAATAACATAAAAACACAAAAGAGTTCCTAGTTACAAAAAAAAAGAAATGGAATAAGGTGCAAGAAAAGAGAACAAATTAAGAGTTACTTTTGAAGGTCCACATATTGTGCAGTATTTCACAGAAGAAGGTGTGATAAAGAGAAGAGGATGACAAATAGTGAATGCAAAAAGTGATGAGATAATAGAGATAGAGAAAGGAAGGTGAGATAACAGTGTTACAATTATATCACTATTTGAGAACAATTAGTAACACAATGTGAAACAATGTTAAGATGTGAGACGAGATAAAGCGAGAGTGACAAAAGAAAAGTCGGGGGTTTATCACTATGGGAAGGTGATAAAGCGGGTGGGAAGGGGTCAGAAAGAGGTCAATGTTGTTTGCAAGGCTGTGTAGAGACTCTAAGAAGGGGGAGGTAAGACGAGGGGGGGGGACCCAATTGGTTGAATGACCTAATTCTACCTTGGGGTCAACGCGTCATGTTCTTACAAACAAGAATAGAAATAACACTTGAAAGAGATATTTCAGAACCTGTACTGAGATAACGCGAGCCATACATACATACATACACGCAGGGAAAGGTCATTGTGCATTTTGCATAATGTACCTGTCTATATTTCTGTCTTTATAGAATAATAAACCATTATAAGTATAAAAAATATGTTCAACGAATCTTTTATATAATCGAGTAGTGTCCCGACGGGCGACTGCGACGGGCGACGACCCACCTCTAAATGATTTATTTAATTGATAAATCTAAATTATGATTTAAAAATTGATGAGCCATAAGCTGGAATTGAACCTGTGACCTGCAGAGTGTAAGCCAGACACGCTACCATTGCGCCATTCCAATGAAACGAATAACGGAGCATAAAACTTACTATTTAAACAGTAAATATCAATTTAAATATTTTAATTATAACAAACTCTTTTTTTAACCAGATTTATTCTGCCCGTTGCCACGGGCATAACGGCTAGTATAAATACGGCTATAAGTGAACGAAGTATTAATTACGTTAGTAATAATTGTGAGATAAAAAGAAACTTTTTATATTGTACTACGTTTTTAAATTTTCTGTCATAAATCATAAATTTGAAACCTGTCAAAATGAAGATTGTAAATATGGGACATGTCAAAACAAATAAAATAACTTGTTGAAATCAAAATCAACGGATTTTTTCCGAACTAACTTTCCACACAGTAAAATTTGCTGAAAACGAATTAAATTCTGCTGAATGATGGCTTAAAAGTATTAAAATAACGCATTGTCATCGTGTTCTGACCTTTTCTAAAAGTTTTTCAAATGTCTAGCTATTCGGGAAGTTAGTTAAAAATCGATTGCAAGATTTGTACTGGACAAACAAACAAACAAGAAAGCAAGCTAATAAAAACGTAGTAAAATAGTATTTAGCAATACATACTATTTATATGCCTAATTAAGAAATAAATCTTGCAACAATATGACTTTTCATTAAGAAAATTAGATATCACATTCAAATACAAATATACAACATATTATATGACTTATTCGTGTAACATTAGTCACTGACTATTTTCTATGTCAAAGTTAATTGACGTATTACATTATTAAATTCAAATAAACCTAATCCAATGTTATTTTTTGGCGTCAGCCCCTCCAAACGCTGACAGCAGAGTTGTGGGAAATAAGTATAAAGTATAATTTCTTTAATAGTATTAAAGTATTTTTATAGTACTGTGTATGAAATGTATCTTTACTTCTAATCTTACAGAAGGTACTGTAAGCTACGTGGTCGTTCTGAAGAATGAACATTTTTTATGTCTCCAATTTATAGGTCGTTCTGAAGAATGAACATTTTTGATGTTTCCAATTTAAAGGTCGTTCTGAAGATTAACATTTTTGATGTCTCCAATTTAAAAAATTCCGTTCGTTTCATTAACCCTAATATATTTAAAAGTACTACGCATTCAAAAATTAATTGATTAAAAGTAAGTATGCGAGAAGCAATTACCGCTAATAAAAAAAACAATAAAATATATTTTTCCTAAAGTTAATATTTCACGTAAATATCTGACAAATAGATCATTTAAAACATCACAAATCTCATACATAAATTGATCAAAAAATCCAATAACTCCACATGTTGATCCACCAATTAATCAAAGGCGAAATGTCCGATAAATTTATCAATCATTTACCATTTACGTCCAGAAAAAAAACATTCAATTTTAGTATTCTTTAAAAAAGAGGAAGATATTTCTAGATAGATTGCAGTGGTTTATTCAACCCCCGATTCTAGGTTTATTTTTATTTCCACTCTATTTTAGTAATTGAGTTAGCGGTTTTTTTGCTATCTATTAATTTGCCTTATCATAGAGTAGTTGGCCAGTCCCCAGTACAATTTTGGCCCATTTCAAAAGGGATTTATTTTACTTTTTTCTTCCCACTCATACCAAATCTTGGCTTATTCATTGTTGAATCATTATTATTTACTATTCAACTCAATAATTATTTTTAATGATAAATATCAATTAATAACTTATACTTATTAGACAGAAGTATGGATCATAAAGAGATCAATTCCGAATTTATAGGCCCCCAAACACGATCACACATTTTGCGCAAACCTGATGTCGGGCAAATTTAGGCCATACACGGCAAACATCATGAGTTTGCCACCCTGTCAAAAAATGTTTTGCGCAAACATTTTGACTGTGTATTAGGCCTTAAGTATTAAATTTCCAATTTTTAGTTTATCATGTGTACACAATTTCAAACTTCTTTATTTATAGCTTGAAGGCATTACGTTATCCACATTCTTGCGACATGTTGGCATTTAAGATTAGGTAATTAACGTAAGTTTATTCTTCATCTATGATCCAGTAAAACCTTATTCTTTATACTTAAGAGTCAATAACTTCTTAAGATCGTAACATCGATACGCATCATCATTTCTATACTTGATCCAAATCATCAATCATCATTATTTACTTTATGCTTCCCTTATAATTGTAACTTCTAGTTTCAAACATTTCTTCACTCCATTCAACAGTAAATATCTAATAATATAATTTAATTCGTGAATACAAAGTAAAATAATACTTGTTTATTTATCAAAGCACTTATTGGCTTTTATAAAGTCATTATCAGTCCCGATTGTGCAAGAACTAAAGTTACATTATAAAATACAATTAAGTGGGTGAGTTATGATGAGACTCGTAAGACAAAATATTACATCATCACCCACCTCATATTATTTTACAATGTAATTTCTTCTTTAATCGGCACTGATGATGGCTTTATTAAAGCCAAAAGCTGCTTTGATAAATAAAAAATAAACAAGTATGGTTTTACGCGGAGAGCCATTTTCTTTAAGCCTTGTCCAGACTGCCGAACCGAACAGAGGAAGCGAGCCGAGCATTGGTGTCTGCGCATGCCCAGTCTAAAGTGCGCCTGCGCATCAGACCATCATCGCAGAGACCAATGCTCGGCTCGTTTTCTCTGTTCGGTTCGTCAGTCTGGACAAGGCTTTATATTCATTAAGATGATCTCCATCAACGCTTATCAATTCCTAAATAATTTACTTTATTCTTTAAGATTCGTAAGATCTTCATACCGTCCATAAGACATAATAATCTTGAGATCTGAAACTTCTTAAATAGGGGGTCAATAATACCTCTACTTGCGATTCAATAAAATATTATATATACTTTAATTTTTTACATATGATCGTAAGTTCTTAACAAAGATCTTCATTATTTCCATATGCCCCTATTCATATAATCTTAAGATGTAGCACTTCTCAAGTTGAGAGTCAATAATATTTTAAATTCGGTCATGGCACGATTTCATAACATATTTACTTTATTCATTACTTAATACTATAACTAAGCTATTTTCTCAGGAACTAGATTTTTTTCCGAGATAACGGCTTATATATCGATAGATTCGTATTTTAATTGACTACATCTTAGAATTTTTTTATCAAAATCGTCGGAACCTTTTTTGAGAAATATTTTTTTTTTACGTTTTTTCCAAGTTAAAAAACTTTTGAATAGCCCCCCAATTTGGGGCCATAACAATGCTTTTTCTTTATATGAGAAGTAAAACCAAGGATGATTTTGATTTATCCTCGCTATCCTCAATTTATATTCTGTAATAAAGTAAGTTATATCTTTGACAGATCATTTGGGAAATGCTAAGGAAAGGGTTTTTTTGTTGTTATTATATTTTTAGACGAGATTCTAAGAAGTTTAAAGAAAGTGTCTGTTTACGTTGAAGGATAAAGGCATAGGTGAGTTGAATGAGTTTGGTTCAAGGGTATAATGTTTTGATTGGAGAACATGAGACTGTTTCTGAGACATAGGAAAGTGAGAGGTGGAGTTGGGAGAGCCCCTTCAGAATTAGATGGGGGCTAGGGGGCCAAGGACCCCCTCACCAGCTGGGAGGGGGCAAGCTTGCCCCTTTTACCTCTGTCACTTCTGAAGCTTTGTCACTTCTAGGACTGGGTAAGGAGATGAAATTACACGCGGTGGTTTGGACTGCAAGGGAGGCGCGGTTAAGGTGTCTGGTTAGAACCTAGCTAGGAGGGGAAAGACTTGACCCGCCGATACAGCTTGAATCTGGGTCACCAACCTCGTGCCGGCCTCCTAACTCAGCCACTGTCCTCTTACCCGCTACAACTGATCAATGCTGCTATCTATTAGACAAGTGAACAACTAACTCAACTATATATTTAAGAATGAATCAACTAGTTAATCAAACGAACCACATCGTAATCAAGCTTGCACTGATAATTATACATATGCCATGATCAGATCAAGAATTCCTTTCTTCTTGTAAATTAACGCCATAGAGTCACATCATTTCATTACAATCAGTCTATCTAGCAATTTGTACGACTTATTTTCATTCAATGTACAGAAATCTAATCAACTTATTTTCATTTATTACACAGCAATCTAATCAACTTATTTTCATTTATTACACAGCAATCTAATCAACTTATTTGCCGTCAATATACTCATACAGCAATCTAATCAACTTATTTGCAGTCAATATACTCATACAGGTTTTCTCTGTTCGGTTCGTCAGTCTGGACAAGGCTTTATATTCATTAAGATGATCTCCATCAACGCTTATCAATTCCTAAATAATTTACTTTATTCTTTAAGATTCGTAAGATCTTCATACCGTCCATAAGACATAATAATCTTGAGATCTGAAACTTCTTAAATAGGGGGTCAATAATACCTCTACTTGCGATTCAATAAAATATTATATATACTTTAATTTTTTACATATGATCGTAAGTTCTTAACAAAGATCTTCATTATTTCCATATGCCCCTATTCATATAATCTTAAGATGTAGCACTTCTCAAGTTGAGAGTCAATAATATTTTAAATTCGGTCATGGCACGATTTCATAACATATTTACTTTATTCATTACTTAATACTATAACTAAGCTATTTTCTCAGGAACTAGATTTTTTTCCGAGATAACGGCTTATATATCGATAGATTCGTATTT